>UZAF01017051.1:1648-54061 GCA_900617895.1 Haemonchus placei | reverse complement strand
CACCGAGTTCAGAAGCATAACGGAGGCGATTTTGAGGTCATCGTGGAGGTCGTAGCACAGGAGTCGCAAGTGTGCGCGCGTAAAACCCTCGAGGCATTTTGGATACAGGTCACCGATCCCAAAATGAATCGTAGGGAAGAATGTCTCGCAATCACGCGAGAGCTACGGCCTTATATAAGATTGGCCTTCCCCTACAGACTTTAATGAGGACGTACCCCAGCTGACACTGGTCGGTTGGTACCACTACTTGTTGGATGGTTTCGAAGAATCCCCAAAGTTACGGTGAATGGTTCTCCTTTCAACCACCTGCGTGCCCTGGAGGTCTCGAACTTAGTGGGTTGGCGGGGACGTTTGATCGGATAATCACAAATTGTTATGATCCTTTCAGGCTCTAAAGAAGGCGATTCCGCCGAAACGTCAGCCTAATAAAGAATACTTACAAACCTTGTGAAGAGTTCAAGACAGCAATAAACTCAGTAATACAATTATGCCGAGGTTCATAGAAAGCCGTACATGGAACTACTGAAGGCATTATCGATAGAATCAAGCAAGTAACCAATGAAATAAGGCTGCGAAGATGAATTTGCTTCAACGATAAAAATGTGGCCAGGACGTGATCTGTGGTAGGCTTCCCTAACCAGTAACAATTACTTGATGTAACTCACCTTGCGAAAAACTGCGCATCTGTTTGGCTCGCTCTGGACTAGAGCCATAGATGACGCTACCGTCAAGGTATGATGATGCCATATTCACTTGTTCGCGAGGACCAAGGGCACAGGAAAGCTTCGGGGCGACCATGGTGCGAGCAAGAGGCAGGCATGTCAAGCGGCCCCTGAACGTATGAAGTCACAAACAAAAGTCAAATGAAATTCATCATAAATCATTCGCCTTTCTCATTGACCTTTATACTGAGCAGAGAAACAGAAAAACTATATACAAGCAATCTCTCAGCCCATTCTGGAAGCTTCTTATGTTGCAGGAATGAAAGTAGGTATTTTTTGATTCTGCTGATCGAGAGATAGTGTCCATGGTAAGCGAAAGATGAACGACTTCATGGTGGAAACCAAAACGATCGCTGCGGATCAAGAACATCTCATTCTTCTTACATCCACGCTGCTGACAGTACCCTATTTGCATCGCATAGGGATGACCACAAGTCTTGGCTTATGCTATTTGTGTAGAAGAGATATCAATTTTTAGGCAATCGGAAAAATTCTGTAGAAGCACTGTCTCATTGACTCGTCTAGAGAGCCTCTTCTGAGCAGACTCCCTGCTCGAATTGGTGGGCAGTATATCATAAAATGCTTTGAGGTACACAAACTATGCAATCTCTTACTAGAAAGCTTCAATCGCACCTGAAAGCTGGATCAGCCGTAGGAATATCAATAGAATTGCATTCTGGATGGGTGAAGCCATGGCGGCAACATGGGAATGGACGTACGCGACCTGAAACTCTAGTAACGCATTGAAAACGAAATTTAGTGGATCAGTGTGTGTGAGAAGTGGAAATGGGTTCGTCATTTGATTAGATATTAAACAACAAGAGTTCATGGAACTGGGAGTGCACCACTGGGGTATTGGGAAAGTAAAGTAAAGTAAAAGTTACGTTTTTGAGCGCTTCATAAGAATTTTCTTCACTAACAAACGAAATTACTTAATGACATAAACCACAGTTTGTTCGATTATCTTTCATCATCCCTTTGGTAATTTCATAGCTATCCTCTATCAGAACATCTTATTTTTCAGCAGGGAACTGGACTACGCACGATTTCAACCCATTGGCGACCGCGCTTTTATATTGCCTTTAAATTAACCTTTATTTTCTCTTATATCTGTGGTTAGAAATGAATTATTCTTGGACCGCAATGCTTCAAGATTTTCTAGAAGGCTGTGAGCTCAGCTGATACTAGAAAACATGAAAAAACTATAGGAACACCTGGTAAATAATATAAATACCCAGCGAGCCAAAAACGTGCGTCCTGGCATCGGGACGCATGGTCGTCAACGTGTTAGACTCTCATCTTCGGTGTACGTTTTCTCCCTGAGGGAATTTTGCAATGACAGAATTAAAGGCATACGTATGGCCGTATGGGCGAAGTGGCATTAATTTTTCAGCAAGCTTAACCACGCTTTAATAATCGTTGACGAGTGATTAACAATGTATGCGATCGTGTTCCTTCTTAGTGCAACACGAATTCTTTGAGACTTTTTGATTCTTTTTCGGAGGATTCGGATCCTCTTTTTTCCTTAATCTGTTTCCTATAAAGAATGGTCCGAATGGGCTTTCTGGATCCTTGAAAGCACTTCGAACTACTCATACCCTTGTGATCCCACCAAATTAATGGCGTGATATTCTTTTGATAAAGATCAGTTTATTGTTAGTAATCGTTTGAGCAAGTTCATGCAGTAACGACAATGATAGTTTGGGATTAACATTAGTGCAATCAATCCATTCCCATCATTTGTTACTATTCGCCTCGAAAATGGGTCATATCCATTGCGTTGAAGTGCAAATCGAGCTACTAAATTTCTAAATCAAGTGCACTTCGGTCAATTCATGTGAACCCTGATCATCTACTAGCTTTCGCATTGTCCCAACTTGTTCAGTACTCCTGTCAATGGTTGCGTGGGTCTTCCCAAAAAACTCTTCCAAATCATCGGCTTCCGTCAATGCCATAGAATGATCATCGTCATTGCCTACTGGTCAACCCATTTTTAAGTGAAACATTGCGCGAACTGGAAGTTGAGAACCGGTTTTGACATATGCTCTGCGGTAGGGCATGTCCCCTTGAGTCCATACATATCAAGGGAAACATCAGCAGCTCTTTCACCACTACGAAGTAAAAAAGTGCAATGGGTCGAAAATGGTCAACCTGTCACTCCAATACAAACCAATCCAAAAATTCCAAAAAGAAATAAAATCTGTTCATTATTTTTCCAGAAAATACAAGTGTGTACCTGTAGTGAATCGAATTGGAAGCGTGCAAACTTTCAGAAAACCCACAAAACAAGTGTTCGAAAAAGACATTTTCATAAACCCCAACTGCTTTCCCAACAACCCGATAGTTGCAATAGTGGAGATACAGTGATGACGAGCCATGAGTGAAGGGTAATTGACAACATCATGTTGAAGCGGGTATTCTGACACATTGCGAAAAAAAAACATCCAAAGACGGTACGGGACAATGAGTGAGGCTGTAAGTCTTTCCCATGTCGACTGCTTCGGCTTTTTACTGGGCCTCTCATTCGAAGATTTTTCTGCTACAGTCAGTGCACATGACGTCTCGCTCCTCGTACTGCAGCTTTTCACTGCACATATATATATCCAATTTCTGCACACAACTCTCCACTATTACTACTCGCTTTACTTTTTGAACCATGCAATCAGAATTCAGAGCTCGTTTTACCCTCTATCAGCCTTTTCTACTTCCTCATGGAGCGGCAGAATTTCATGGGATCCATCTTAGAGGGTTGACTTATTGGTACTAGTTTCTGATATTATTTTTTCTCAAACACAATAAACAAAGAATTCCTGACCGTCGATCAATGCCTGTGTCTCCACAATATTGACCATATCGGAAGAGATAAACTGCATCCAGTGCGCAAACAGCGCGGTTACGGTGGGATGGCTCTAAATTACGTCGTTAGAGTCTCGATTTCACAATAACAGCTTACTTAAAAAAATTCCTGATGGACGAATACTTTCGTCAAAAACAAATGAAATGCTGTCACTCACGACGGCCACTGGACTGAACAGGGTAAGAGAGAGACCACGTACTGGTGGCAAAGGACGGCCGCTGACAGCTTCACGAGGCGACGTAACACCTGAATATCGTAGGGGAATACTGAGAGTAAGATTCTCGGAAGAGTTAGGCTGCATATTTCCCTCGCAATACTTGTTCGATCGTTCCCTTACTTTTGCCCATCCCTTCGAATTAGCCCCCTTTTGCAGTAGTTATTGCTGTGCAGACCACCGATTTCCCATTGATATCCATCTTGTTATTATTAGGTTTGCAAATAAGTCCTGCGACAAAATGGAGACTTTTTTAAAATCATTTCTAAATCGTTTCATATCAATCCATTTTCGGAAGAATATTTACCGAAGAAGTCAACAACCTTCTCTCATCCCTTGAGCCTACACTGATGCCATCTCTTTTGGAGTGACTCAAAGAAGTAATTGACTGCCGTCTTTGGATCACATCAAGTTACGAATTTCTTTTCCACAACGGGATGCTCAAAAAGGGAGAGCACATAGTAGGTAAAAGGGGGAACACTCCGGGAGTAGGACTGATGAGTAATCTGGAACCAATCGGGATCGGTGAACTTTTGATGTGGGTCTAAAGAGAATTTTCGTGCGACGTGCGTTGTCCCTCTGTAGGGACCTGATTTACGGTTTGATCGTCCTTCTCTTACCCCGCTGGCCAAATTTCGGGGTTCATAGGGGTAAGCGATAGCTGTGTCCATCTAGTCTGGTTTAGCAACCCATAGTGGATGGATCCCTTCAACCTCCATTAAATAAAGGACGATGCTTGCGTTACTTCGAAGGCTAGTATCTCCTCCAGTGAAGCCATCCAACCGATCGTTGACCGTTGATCGGTGAGCAGAGCAGGCACTGAATAAGTTGCTGATATTTTGAGCTGCTACACCTGCGTTTTTCCCTTGGCGTGCTAGGAGAAGGTGACGGTACGAATCGGGTGTTGTCCATTCATTGACCGTAATGCTGCGAAACGTGCCACACGCGTGCCCTTATTCACTGATGTGTTGATTGCCCGGGGAACGTCACAGGTTTATCACCCTTGCTACCGTGTTCACACTGTTGATACAATTTTTCAACGCTTCAAATTTTTAGTCGCAGGACTTATTTGCCAACCTAATATTTTCGCATTGCTTGTAAAACTTTTTGAGGATTCGATTTTCATTGTCGAAGAGCTTTCGTACCAATCTAATAGTTTTCTGCTAGAATAATTAACATAATGTATATTTCTGCATTTATGAATGGCTAATTCTATGCGATTTCGCGACTCAAATACAGCATGGTACTGGATGGGATTTCTGCTTTTCAAGGTTTATTTCTCAAACGCTCAGTTCACGATATTTCTGGAGTAACTAGTTTCAAACGAATAGTGGGATTGGCAGTTTAAATAGTGAAAAAACGGAGGAGAAAGTGCGAAAATCGGCGTTTTAGGATACTTTAGGCTTAAAAAAAGTAGCAAAATCAGGGGTTGGACGGGTTTGTGAACAGAAAAAGTTGCATGGAGGAGGTATTTGCACAGCGTACAGCCAGCTACAGTGAACTTCCCGCGTGCGGAGTGTGCGTCCCGGTGCGAATGGTGCAAATTCTACATCTTCTACGGGTATGGGTACATTCACCCATTCTGAATGGACTCAGCAAACCGCGCTACGAAATTCGTAGCTTGGATCAATATGGCCTGCTGATTCTACTTACCTACCCTACAACAAATTTGTGCCCCAATGATAGGCACCAGAGTAGTTTAAATCACCACGAACTTCGCCGCGCGGTTTGTCGCGTACATCCAGAGTTGGGTTAATGTTCCGTCCCCCATTTTCTACAAATTCGTGAGAAGCCGTTGGCCTTTGAGTGTGTACATCGGCTTAGCCGGTTTTTGGGTTGGTCTCAAAACCAAAATTATCGTGAACTGTTCTTCTGTGACCGATTCTTGTAATATCTGTACCCATAATCACATTTGTCGCAATAATATGCGCAAAAACGATACGGGCTGGTTAGGAGAAGAAACGAAAGTTGAACGTCACGAAAGTTCTGAATGTCCTGCGTTGATTTACGAACCGTCTGCATAGACAGGTTTCAATATTCGAGAGAATGGTGCGTGACTTGCGCCCCATTCCGGCTGAGCCACATTGTTGCAGAGACCAGAGTACGACCTGAAATGCCTTATTGAATCAAGTAAGCAAATGCTAAATGGTGCTGAAATTTCGAAAAAAACAACACCACTTGCAGTGGTAAATGACGTGCCATTAACGACGTCTGTAGCAAAGGAAAAGCAATCGCACCTGTAATACGTGGGAGGGCACACCTCTAGTGTTGGTATAGGACAATTTCCAATAGATGACGCCACCTGGTTGGGTAGAATGCCGAAACGAAGTTCTCGTTCTCGCAATCCCAACCTACAAGGAGTTCCTTTCTTAGCTCAGCCAGTGAGAGTAAAGCACCTTCAGAATATGCGACTCTGCATTTGTGTTTTTAGTGATTTATGGATCCATAATGATTTATAAATTTGATTTATAAATTTATGACCCTACCAATGTTATGTTATACAGTGTTACAACGACGCACACGACATAGCGATGTTATCACTGTGTGTGTCGGTTATGTATATGCATGTCGATGTATATATGTATGTATGTATAGATTGTGTGTCGGTGTTTGTTTGAGCAAAAATAATCACTCCTGCTCCCCTGGACCTTAAGCATTCGAATGTCATTCGATGGAGGCGGCTGGAAAGAAGTACTGGTAGCAGATGGCAGGAATGGTCTAGGGATACGAAGCTTTCCCGTAATGAGTGTTAGGCCAAGCTTATAATTCTTCTTGAACTCCGTTCTTCTGATTAACCTGTTCGTATGCGAGCTTATTCTTCAGTCATGCTTCTTGCGCTTTTGGTTTTGGTATATCCCTTTATTTAATTGTAACTGCGATAAAGGTGAAGTGCCCTCAGTCTTACGAAGTGTTACACTGGAATTAGTCTCAGTGGCTGCTTTCATGGTCCGCCGGCCGGCCGGCCGGTCGGCGCGCCGGCTGACATAAAACGAATTAGTTCGGTAAGAAATCTACGTCTCTTGCATTTTATTTCACGGTTAGATTCTTTACGGTCGAGCTGGGGAGTAAAATGCATCATAGTAGATTTCTTTCACGAATTAATTCGTTTTACGTAAGCCGGCGCGCCGGCTGCCCGGCCGGCGGACTATGAAAGCAGCCAATCCCACGTGCGCGGCGTGACCCCATTATCTCGACGATAGAATCAAACGCTCTCCAGGACGCAGAGAGCGGAGCATGCCCGAAATGGCGTAACCCGAGTAAAAATACGCAACCGAATGGAATAGGTAGGGTTAGACTACGTTCATGGATGGCGTGGATGCATGATGTTTGTCGTGGTGTGTTTGAGTGTATGGGTGTGTATGTTGGGGTGTGTGTATCGGGATATGCTTGTGTATGTGTGTATGTGAATGTGTATGGAGAGCCCAGCATGTGCTAGCCCAGGCGATTGGGTTGGTGTTACATTATCGAGGGTTTCCTTCACTGAGTGTTCACCTTGTGGGTGAGGTAGGTATCCCGCATAGCAGCTCAGCCTGAACTTGCACTCGAGTGACTGGTAAGTACATGAGAGGCGGTTTAGGATCGCCTCTAACACCATTTCGGGATAACCTGTTTAGAGTTCACCCAGCCTCAACTTCAGAGCCTAGCAAACTAATTGAGGGTACCCATATTCTAAAGAAGCAACACAAATGGACCTCACCACCTGAATATGAAAATGACCACAAAAAGGCAGCGCTAGGTAGAATCGCTCTTGGTAGAAACTGGCCAGACCCAGGCTCATACAGGCTGTTCGAAAGAAGAACGACTAATTGCATATTGTGATCTGTACTTCGACGGCACGAAGGCTTGTTATGAAGGCCAGATGATTCAAACAAGGAAGATCAAGTGCTTCTATATTCGACTGACCAGGATGATTGGTCTATCGCATCGCGGTGGTTCTTCCTTAATCTCAAAAACGGCTAGACATCGTTTTTGGAATTAAAGAAGAAATGTTCGTTTGAGCTTTCGACAACATTGACGTTGGCCGTAGACATGTACCCAACAGGCATGTTGCCATGGGCATCGATTTGGACGAGCACCTTATGACCCGATTCGGTCGTGTATACATGGACGAGAAAATTTGGCTTGACTTTAGTTCTACCAGTCTTGATTCCTTACTAGCCAACATCAGCGCATGATGAAGAGGAGGGCAGAAGCATTCTCATGCAGCTGGAAAAGCTCGACGGAAAGAGTATATTCTCCTTAAATCATTTTCAGCGGTCTTAATGCGAAGGATGGTCTCAAAAGAACCATTGAAGGCTTAACATTGGGACTCATGAAAAGGAATGGAACTAGCAAGATGAAAGGGTATCCAAGTTCATCATGTCGTCGCCATCTATGGTGACCGAGAAGCCCTTTCATCCGCCACGGATTGGGAGTCACCTGGTAGACATTTCTAGTTGGAATAGACCAAATCATCTCCAATTAAAACTTCGCCTGACCGGCGTCGCTATTTATCCGAACTGCTATAGGGATCAGACTATCGTCTCCTCCATGCTAGCTTCTGTTGCTAAATGCGTCGAGAAGGAGATGCGAAGTCCAGGAAAACAAGCCCAAAGATCGCTGTGAGTTGAGATCACTTCACTTCCCTAGCGAAGTCATCGAAAAGTTCTGTGACCAACAATATCGGCGAAAGTTACAATCGGCATGGCGCACATTCACGACAGACCTAGTGAGACAGGCCTTGCAAGGCACTAAGAGAGACACCTCTATAAAGACTTTTGGGCTGATGTGCGAAAGCGGAATAGAGCAAATTACACGCAAATACCAAATAGCGTCTAAGCTACGGAAGCTACTCAACAAAGTGATAAGGAATGATCTGAAAGAGGAAAGAGTAGAAAAGTAAATTATGAAAACAGCATGAGCCGGACTTGTCATCCATCCATTCATGGTGAGAAGCTTCTAGAGTGGTCGCATACCGAATAATCGCCGGTATCGACCTAGAAGCATTGGAATTCATGTCGAAACCGCGCGGGCTTCCTTCAGGCCCACATGTCGTAGGAACTTAGTGGATAACTGGTGAGCGCAGTGTGCAGGCCAGGTTTGTAGTATTGTAGCGCGTTTTTGATTGGTAACCACTATTACTACAGCTCGAATCACCGTCAAAGATTTTCCGCTTGCGTTCGCGATTTCATGGAAATTCGACGAATAGGGCCCCATTCCTGGTTGAGTAGCCTTTGTAGAGTGCAAGCCCGAACGAGCCGAAGTAACCATGCCCAAGAGAGTTCAATTCCCATTGTGAATGGATTGTGAACCAATTTCTAATCTTTTTTGAAATACTTTGAGATACTATATTTAATTTCTTATTTGAATAAGCCATCGATGCTTGTCCAGGTGAGAACGTAGTGGGGAGGGGGCCGGGTTCCTTCGAATCATTGAAAGCTGAAGCGCAGTGAAGCCGGGGCAGTCAACTCCTCTTGTGCTTAGAGAGTTTCAGTCAGAGAATATTGTTTTCAACTATCCTTTAGAGAAAGAGGAACTCCAGTATGGGTGAATTGATTACCTCGTGCGAAATGCTGATATGGGGTAAGAATTGATTATCCAATCAGCTCACCCTAGCCACTTGCCTTTTCATGCTCAGGTAAAAAACATGTTTTTTGGCTATAAAAATTTCCCAAGCACCATTATGGGCTCGCAAAATCGGCCACTTCTTCTTCTCTGCTCTCTAGCTATCAATGATTAAAAAGGATGCTCCCACTCCCCTCTACCCAACTACATTTTCACCTTTGTCCAGGTAGCGTTCTTATATTGTTTACTACGATTTTCAGCCTGAGATTTTCATAAAATTTGCATCATGGAGCAATTTTTGGTGTTGAATGGGTCAGATGGCGTTTCGGCTCGACTGCATTTATAGTCTTGATCGCTACGTGCTCATCCACTTTATTGCTAGAAGGAAAGTGTTTTCCAGAAAAACTCAGACTAGATATTGGCATCAGTTTTGGCAAAAGGTTTTGGTCTAGATAAACAAATACCAGTAGACCATTTGTGGCAAAAATGTGTCCTGAGACGGAAGAAAATGGAATGACAACGATGAGTATAAGAATGATCATCGTTCTTCAGTTACCTGCTTTGGGAAAGTCTTGAAAGGGCCGAGTTGCAAGTGCACTTCAAAAAGACTCCTTGTGATGGAAAACGGCCGCTAACTTGGTCTAACGGATGCAGCGAATCATATTTATTGTGTCAAGCTACCTGAAGAGGCGGTCTCTCAGCAAAGTTAGTCTGGGTCATGAGCTTCCGATTTGAAAAGAGGAGCAGGTAGTATACGGATTAAGAATTCGAGCAGAATCAAGGATGGATGCTTACTCTTCATGAAAAAGAGCCTTACAGGTAGGGTTCATCAAATCAGTTTGCTGATATACTGTTTTTTTTTNTTTTTTTTTCTTGAAGGATGTACGTGCCACCTAGCTCTTCGCATCCGTCCTGGTATACTCTATAGAGGAGAGTAACCTCTTCAATGGGTTGAGACACCAACTACACGGGAAAAGCGAAAGGAATCAGAGTTCGACTTACAGTGTTAATCTCTTCGTGATGGCAATGGATGCGTGAGCAGCTTTACTCCTTTCGACCGCTTTTCTATCTATGTGATGCATTTGAGTCCACTGCTCTACCGACGATGCCAACGGATGTCCTGAAGCTAGAATAAGTTCATAGTTCATCAGCTCTCCCTTCATGTTGGCAGGTGTGCTATCATTTCACTACGAACTTTTAGTAGAATATCAGGGCAATATACGTCGCATGCGTGCGGTGCGCTTGATTCCTAGTGAACGAATTGGGAGAAGAAAGTATAAATTTTTGTGGGGACGTGGGGTACAAGTGGGATTTGCTGCAAGATGAGTTCAAGGTCGGAAGTAAGCCGTGGAAGAAGGTACAGTGCGTAAAAAGATATCATCAGGATTGAAGAGACTATAAAGGAGGTAGCGAAAAACTCATCAGTATAATAATTAAAACTTAAATATAGAAGGGATTATATATTCGCATGATTGCAGATCTTGTGAGATTATTCTAAATACAAAGGCCAGCTTACATCTGGTTACCCTTATTTCTTTAAGTTACTCTTTGAGCAGAGAATATTCATCAATTGCTCAATTACAAATCGATCACTTACCAGACTGAGTGAAGCCGGGGTCAGTGTAGTTGAAAAGGGCGTGTGTCTCCTTTTTTGCTTCGTTCGCTGCCACCCAGAACAAGCCATCCGGGATTCGATGAGAAAGCACAAGATCTGAAGTATGTAATCATAATGCCGCAAAAATTCCTTCAATGAATTGTTTCAGTATTCAAATTGGGATTCTGAAAAGTGGACCGCTCACTGGGAAGTTCTGAGAAATTGGTAATCTGATGAGGGGCAAGAATCTCCAAGCCTTATGACTCCAGGAGACACGCTGAAAAGTAGTAAAGGCCATAGAAATCGGAGGAAGTGTTAAGCTTTTTTTTCAGTGGAAAAGAGACCAACGAAATGGCGCGGTCGTTGCAGTACCGGAGTGTGAACCTCAAAGACTTTGTCTCCGCTGTCAACAGGAGTAGCAGTCGAATCATGGATTTGAGATTAGAAAGAAGTTTACTGAACAATGATATCCGTGTACGCACCGCAAGCCTTTCGCCCCAACTGCAGTAAGGATGGATCCTACCTGATCATTGACGAGGCCATCGGATCAGTCCCAGTCGGGGGTTATCTTACTATGGCCATTGATCTGAATGGGCACTGGGCACGTCGGTTCACCCGGTTGGAAAAATGGGGGCCAGAAACGAAGAAAGAGAGAGAGTCGTCAATATGAACAAGGATTGTAGCATGTTATCCGCAAGAGAGAAGAGTCGCAGGATAGCTCACAGCAGGTGACAATAGGAAATCTACCATGGATGTCCAGAAAGTTTCCCCGCATATGAAAGCCCGAGGTTTATCGACATCTTGCAAAATCAATTATCGCCTTATAAAGTTACATATTTCTGGATATTCAGTCCTCCTATACCCTTGTTCTAATTCTGTAAACATTCTTTAAAGGCTGTTTGTATAGGGCTTGTGTGGAAATCGAGGATGATCGCATGCATTTCCGGCACCAGTGCTTTTCTTCTACTGCAAGGGCAAGAACGCAGCTCAAGTCGCGAGAAAGACTTGTGACGTTCACGAAGACAATGCTGTAGGTGAACATATAGGGAAATTACGAAATTGTGAAATTTGCGAAATTGAGCAGGGTGAATGGTTATGATTGTATTATTGTATGCAGTGATAAGCAGTAGAATGGGTGCATATAAAAACTCACTGCTTTCACGTATGAACGGCGTCTCGGATTTGGATTCCTCGTTCGGACAAGGCAGAAACGACTTCCCACATGGTATGTTCGAGCCGATACATAATGGTAGCAATAATAGTATCGGCCACAAGACCATCTGAAAAAAAGCTGCTTCTGAAATGTCTGGATTTTGCTAAAGCATGTCTGCGTCAAAACAGTTGAGACCGTCAAAACAGTTGAGACTTGATGATTCGTAGTGCGGAAATTGCGAGTTCGTGGTAAGCGCGAGCTCATCTGAGAGGCATCGCAATATCTAAAGGGTGCTGTCATGAGAGAATGAACGGAGATTGTGTAGGAACAAATGAAAGCATTGCCCGAGCACCGAGGAACTTCCAACATCTATCAGTCCTCCTCTCCCACTATTCCTCACCGCTGCGACCTCTCGAATTCTCGGCAGATTTCACCTTGCAATACTCGAATCCTAACGAGCTCGACGTGTCACCCTTCCTCTAAAACTTCCTGAAGCATGGGGGCGGATGGGGTGGGGGAGGGGGGGGGGGGGGGGGGGGGGGGGGGGGGTAGGTGGGTAAGTATTTCGTGGTACGCATTCAGATTCCGTTTAGGAGAATTAAGAAATTTTGCTGTTCAGACTTATGGTGAGTTTTGAAGCACCTATAGAAATGGTAAGTGACGACCCGCTGTAGGAAAAGCTAAACGCAGGTACAGAAACCAGTTTCTCATATGGTACCGGTGTATGATGAGGATCTAAAAAGCTTACCAAAAAGACGAGAGTTCAAGTTGAGAAAAAGATGACATTTCATATCCATCCTGATTTGATATTATCGTTCGTTTTTTTCAAGTACTAAACCGGATGTTATACCGAGTGTTACGAATGGGGGAATTTATTGGGAAAAAGTTAACCTGCATATTGTGCTTTCGGGAATAATTAGATAGATTTTTCTTTGTTAATCGGCGAAGACTGAATCAGTTCTTCGTCTATTAGAGTAATATCCTTTTCTGAGTGACATTGGTGGTTACACCTTCGGAGAAAAGGCTACATTCGCAGGTTTCTCAAGTGGCAAAAATCATTTTAGAGACTACTTCGAAGCTCGAGGCGTGGCTACCACAGCGCACAGCTTTGGGCAAACTTTTGACGATCGATTTTCTCTTGTTAAGGGTCTTTTGGAAATGACGAATTTAAGGGTACAAATAATCAGCATGAAGAAGAATATTTCATTAGGAAAAATAGTGGAAGTAGGAAATCTAAAGTTGAGGAAAGAAGAAAGGGGAGATCGTGGTTCAGGACCTCGAAGAGATGTATGGATTACCAAATTTGCTCGATTAAAGTGAAGTTATGGCTTTAGAAAGGAACAGCCAACCGGAAAGAAGTGGGTTTGTGCTTGTACGAGCATCAAAGGTCAGAGCTCGGCAGTAGTAAAGAATTAATGTAGCCCGGTCTTAGGAGCATTTTAAAGGTAAATGGGACGATTCTTCCGACATAATTCTGAAAAGACAGAGACTGCACATATTGTGTGCAAGAATCTCGGGTTAAGTTCGCTACAGGCAAGACCCTCTTCATTTGTTAGGCTCCGAATTCGAGGGGGATCATAGATTGAGATTACCATTTTCTGTCTTCTTTCCGAAATAGCACTGCGACTTCTCAGAACAAATGTTGTTCAATGTCATTCAAAACATTCCATGATAAATTAGGCTTTGTTTCTATTCTGGGCCTAATCCCTTTCACTGGTCCATCTGCCAGTCCGACTAATGGCGAGGTTCGAGATCGGTGCACGAGGTGGTTACGCGGTGCACCGGGTTAAACAAAACTTCCATCAAACTGCTGTTATTATCATAATTACCACAGAGGACATACAATTATCCCTGCGATTGTTTCAATACATGTCAAATTAAAAAGTGCTTGAAAAACAGCACCTGTACTGCAGTAGCTACAGAGTGTGTTTGAGCTCCTTTCAAAATGATCCGCCTAACAATTTTGACCTATGAACTCGAAAATTTAGGAGTTGTCTGCCTTCCTCGTATGTTGAGCGGTTTCCATCGAGGTGAGTTTGTAAATTGCAAGGGAACCAGGGTTAACAGAATTATTTCTGTGGTTTCTTTGAAGGCATGGTTCACGATAATTTTTAAGTACCCGTTTTTATTCGAAAAGCGGAAGTGTAGATTGGATATGGTTCATCAGTAGTGAAGAAAGCGAGAGAATTCTCGATTTCGAGGAAGATATGGCTTCTCAAAAGTAGGGAAATAGAGGTTGGACGAGATTGCCTTGACGGAATTAACATGTATGGGGTATTCGAACGAGATTTCAGTTGCTGCAATTGCGCAAAGAGCTGACTCCATCAAGCCAAAACTGTCTTTCACTGTCGCTATAGGTCATGACAAGTTGCTTGAGCCTCCTACATGGGGAATCTCAGGTTTTGATCGTAAACTGTGCCTTTAAATATGTCAAATAAAAAAGTGGGTACTCATTACCTGCACTTCCGAATACTACCTTCAATAGCTCGGTGCTAAGAACGGAAGCAAATACAAGTCTCTATGGAGATGTGGTATATATCAATAGTTAGCATTTGCTCTGGTGAGAATTAGTTCTGGCACATCGAAGCTTAGCAGCTCTGGTGAGAGAATAAAAAGAGGTCATTTGAACAGTGCCAGAAGCACAGCATGCCGCCCACTGACATTCAGAGCCATACTCTAATCAGATACCTACCTGTGATGAAGTCAGTCAGAAAGTTTCCTGTTCACAATCAAAGTCCTATACTGTTTATTACTTCCATCCCTAACAGAAGACTCATATTTATCTAATGACTATTTTAATGACATAGAGGAAATATGCCTCTGAACTTGGGTGCGCACTGTATGATCAGGTAATTCCAAGGCTAGTTCGGTAATTTATAAAAAATTGTCAAAGTTCAGCCTCAAATCGACTCACACCATAAAACAACAAAAGCGAATTAACATTCTTCGTTCGATGTTAATAATTCTTGAGGCAGATGCTGTAGTTACATCTACTTTTTCTTCAATAAAAATTGCATCTATGCCGTGTATGTGCGTTGCCCTCCCTATTCCTTGTTCAGTGAACACTTAGGTTCTCTTTTTCATAGTTGTCTTCTTCTTTGGAAACACGATAAAGTCCAATATAAACGGCATAGTATATTCAATCCCATTTTTCATATTCTAGCAGGAAGATGAAAATGCAAAGAAGTAGAAAAAGCCAACGATTTTGCCTCGATCAGAGCATGGGCTGAAATGATGCATCATAATCCAGGGGATACTGCAATCCTTACGCATAAAAATGTATAAAGTTTTTGGCGTTGATCAATCCCGTCTGAGGGATTCAACCCCCGCACTCGACTTCAATTCAGAATCGTAGTGGCGTGATGAGTGCGTATGTGACCTATACAATGACTTGCGGTGGCCAGCTGATGTACAAGACAGTGCCTTCATCCTACCAGACGAGGATGGTACCCGTTTACCGTCCCCGGAGGGATGGAAGGCTTGTTCGGCTTAGGCCGATATCGATCCGGAATTCGAACCCGTGAACGTGCGAGTGAGATAGTGCGCCACTTGCCACTTCACCACCTCCTACCACTACCTCAAGCATATACGCATAAGACGCATAAGATTCTTTCGCTCGAAGGCAGTTATTTCAAGTACATTATTATTGGAAAGTTTCCTCCTTTGACTGAATAACCGATAGAAAGGCTAGGCAGCAGACCGCCATCATTCGTTGAGCTCTAATGCTCTAAAATGAGATATGCTTTAGAAATTGATCTTCTGACAAAAAAGGTTCAAGGACTATAGCAGTGCCTTGCAGAGCCTACTACTCAGCCTTTTGAAAACCTGATCTTAGGACTGTAGGTACGAGGTGGTTCCAAGCAGATCGATTTGAACAAATGATCATTACGCAAAGATACAAATAGTTGGAGAGCGCATACTACGAAAAAACGACGAATCCCTTTCGAAGACAAATGGTTCTACTTTTCAGTTCCTTCCGAGTTTCTTCACTACTCTGATCAATGCCTGCGAGTTTATATTCTGAAAGGTCGGAAAGGTAGCGCTACAAAGAAAAATCTCGAAGAGAGATAAGATTTTCAAAAAGGGAGACCATTTAAACGGTAGCCCATAAATCCAGCTTTTGCGGAAAAATTATTGGAACCGGTTCGCGCACTGCGAAGAAGAGCTGATGTAAGAAGGGAATAGAACAATGTGAATCCCTGTCTCCACTGAAATTATTGCAACAGACAGCCTCGCGGTATTGAGCCCTCTTTACAGGCTGGCAGTCCCCGACATCATCACACCTATACACAGAAATGAACCGAACAATAAAAAAAGAAATGATGAGCTTACGCTAGTGATTGCCCTGGAGAAGATGTTAAGGGACATCAAGGGAAAGTGAAGCCTAATATAGAATGAATCAGAGGTGTGTGCCCTATGGAAATGTTGTAAATTTAGCGTAAACGCGCCACAGTGATGAACAACTTTCTGCTTTCGAAAAATTTGCAATCGGGGATTGCGCAACTGTAACAGCGATTGATTCATTAAACGAAGCTGTTTTTATAGTTGAAAACATAGAGATTGGATTGCACCCCAATTTTATGTCTTAATGTCAAATATTTCCTCCTACCTCATTTCAACTCATTCAAAAGTGCTTGGCTGCTTTTCAAAAATGAGAGATAAAATTTTGATATGTTTAACTGAAGCGTATTTCACATCATCCAACTCTGTTTTACCGCAAAGCAGCAATATCCACTCAACTGAGAGCAGGACGTTTTTTGCGGTAGCAGACTTCGCTCAAACCAAGTTAGTGACGTCTGCAGTTATTAGCACCTTATGTGCGTTATTCTTCTCTACTGTGTTCGGCACTAGCGCTCGTACACTTAAAAAATGGCAAAAAGAAAAGAATTCCTAGAAGGGCCAATGTCTGTATTTCCAGATTATTTCAAGCCCTTTGGATATCTGGAACATGGTCAGATTGCATATTGATAGTGGTAAATATCCACAATACACCCATGCTATCCATACTGAAATTTCGCATAACTAGATCAAGTAGGAAAGATGTTACGACTGAAAAGTACAACTGAATAAGCATTCCGCCGAATACGTTTGAGAGCTACTGCATATATGTATATGTGTATATTTGTAAATATATTTGTTATATTGTTATATATAATATATATATTTGTAAATAAGTTTGAAACCTTCCGGAAGGCTTATGTCAATGCCTGAAAAGTTGTAGGTTCCGAGGAGAGATTTCGTCCAAAAGGATGACACTACTCAACTATCCCTCAAGATTGTTGCTTAATGGCAGAGCCAGCAAGCTCAAGCCTGCAGCTATAAGGGTAAATTATATAGGTATATAGATATATATATATGAATATTTTATATATATATATTCAATATATTCATATACAATCACTGAGAAGTTTGACGTCCATTGAATCGAAGAGCAGTTGCTGCCTGTTCAAATAATGAGAAAAGTTTGAGATAGGGTTATCCTACTGTCACCTAGCCTAAGCGCTGATCTCAGAGATAATCAAAGACGTGCGCTCCAGGTCTGGCCGTTGGGCATCAGCCAGCTGACTCCTGGATCATAGAGAAAGCACTGGATTGTATAAAAACACATTTTACCGCTTAGTTCCATATTATAAGTAAGAATGCTGCTTCAATAATATTAGCACAAAAAATTTCGTGATGACTCTCATAAAAAGAAAAGATGTACAATCTCTAGGAACATCACTATCTTCTAATCTCACTATTTTAGACATAATGATCTTGCATGACAAGACTTCTGCTTCGTTTTTGGATGACTGAAATAGCATAAGAATCGCAACTGGTTGCTAAGGAAGTTATTCAATAATCGAAAAACTGATACGGACTGAGAAGGCATAGATGAAATAATCCAACAATGACGCAAGCTGATGGCCGCTTGGTTCGGAGAAGGGAGTGGAGGAGGAATACGCCGCCCAAAGCCCGCTCGCTCCCTGTCTCCTTTGGGCATAAGTGTCGAAAACTTGCCCGCGACCACTTTGTAGTGACCGCTTGGGCTGTATGAGATCATTGTTATCTACCAACCGGATATGGCAGCCGTCGGCATAAATGTATATGAGCATGCGTGGTATAGCATTAGCGTCACACAAGGAAGAAACAGGAATCAGGAGATGGGGAAGGAGTGATATTATTACAAGGAACGAAGTTGGCAATACAAATAGACCAACAGTGCTTAGTGCATCAGAATGTAACGGAAAATGAGAAAGAAAATGAAGCAAAGCAGGGTCAAATCGTCATAGTTAGCATGTTCAAGTAATGAGTGAAAAAAATACTCAAAAAAGTGGTTCGAATGATTTTCGGGTTCTTTGGGAGCAAACAAGAGTCTCCTCATTCAGCAAGCCACGGTCAGCCCTGTTAGGTTAGGGAATTCTTGCTCCTTTGCTGAACCGGTTATGGTAAGAAGATGACGTAGACGTCCCTTTCACCTTAAACCTCGCACTAAATAGATTCATTAGTCTTCTTTTATTTTGTGGGTTTTCGGAATTGAGGTTCTTCTATTTCCGAGCGTTTCCTTAGCTCAATCAGATATTAAACATCAGATAGAGTTGGCGCTAAAAACTCAACAACATAGAAGAGAACCCAAACAAGGAGCTTGATAGATGCTCTCTAGAAATCAATCCACCACTAAACCATTAGGAGAACCCCTTTTCAGGTTGACAGGGGATTACAAGGACTGTCGACAGTGCACGTCAGTCACCACAATGGACTACGTCGCCGATCTTTTTAGAAGACATGCAACATGTTGGGCGAAAGCACTGATCACGTAATTAATTATTCTTATAACTTTTAGGTACAAAAAGGCAGCTCTCATTCCAGTGCGATTCTTTGTTGACGAATGTTCTTGACTTCAAATCGGATTTCAACCTCATGTGGCATAAATAAGATATGTGAAGCTGACTTCAAATATACCGCATTCGCCGTATCGGTACAGCCCAAGAAATGCTATCAACCTTTGAGTTTCGAGTTTGCAGATCAGCAACTGAAACATCCCTAAAAAGTACCGTCGGGGAGAGTGCCTTCCTTAAATTGCATGAATTCTTCAGCAATTCAGCGAATGAAATATTATTTGATTAGCAATTAATTGAGAGAATGAACTATCTTCCCGAGCGAGAAAAAGTGCTCAGACCGGTTGCACACTGCTTTCATTCCAGTGTTCTATTAACATTTCAGAAAGACAATCGACGTCAATAGGTGATTTTCCTCCGTGAACCTTTCCTTTTTACGAGAGCAATTTTGGAGATATGGTCTCCTGAACTCGAAAAATTCGAACATCGGTCATTTTTCTATTGTACACGCATCGAGGGGGGGGGGGCCTTCCTCAGACAGTTCGATCAACGTTCAAAAACTTTATCCTTCCAACTTTGTCATTAAATTACAGAAAGTACATCGCTTGAAATGGTGACAACATGTGCGAGACATCGTTTCGATATTGCTCACGTATTTTATGATATACATATTTTATATATATTTTACTTGTTGGGCTCCGCACACTAGCAGCGTCACAACAAGGAACCTATTACACAGAGACCAATTTTTCGATTCGAGATCCCCAAAATAATGTGGTTATAGGTTGTAGTTAGTTATGTATTTATTCGAAAATTTCGAGAACGCTCCGCTCTTCACGAATGAATCTCCTCTGTCTGATTTGATCACCCAGTCCTAACTTTATCGATTTGCAATTATTATTTCTGACATGATTCTACTGTTACGTCTTTGTTCCATATTCCTTTCTACGGATCTCCTTCACTGAAGGTTCTCTCTCCCTGAAGGATCCCAGTCGGTTAGCGACTAGGTTATGTACGTAGGGCGTCCTCAGATGGCGGATAGGTGAATTAATCGCCGATCAAAAGTTGCCAGTACTTGTACAGAGACCCGATAAAAGTTGCCAGTACTTGTACAGAGACCCAGGTGGATTCAGGGGATGGACTCCCTCGTTCTGCTGTGCTGGTCGATTACCTTCCACCTATCCTATCCACGCATACGTGTGTGGAAAGTCTGTGAATGCAGCTGGTATCCTGCTCTTCGACTCAGCCAAAGGCTTGATTCGAGTGACTGGGAAGTGTCTGGGAGGCGTTCGGCTGCTTTCATAGTCTGCCGGCGTGCCGAGACGCTGCTAGGGGGGAGTAGGGAGGCAGACGTTCGGTCAGCCCCTTCGAAGGGCTGAAAACAATGAGAAACAAGACCAAAAACCAAACAACCAGGGGCTCATGCAAATGGTTCTTGATCTTGTTTTTCATTGTTTTCAGCCCTTCGAAGGGGCTGACCGACCGTCTGCCTCCCTCCTCCCTCCTAGCACTGATTCGGCACGCCGGCACGCCGGCACGCACGCCGGCAGACTATGAAAGCAGCCATTCGGGGCCGCCTCCAAAAACAAAGCCCTTCGTCCAAACATCGAGATAGCCTGACAAGCCCCCGAATTCAACCCAGCCCCCACGTTGGGTAGGACTGCGCTGGTTAGGGCCAAGATTGGCCCCAGAAGAACGGCTAAAAAGCTCCACATCGGGACTCACGGAATGGAATGGAATGAGCAGGGTGAAAGGCTGTGATCATGTTGACCCACACCATCCATGGTAACTGACAGTTTCAGAAGCCCTCTCATTTGCGATGGACGTGGGAGTCACCTGGTAGACAGTTCCATAATGAAATAGATCACATCATATTCAATCGGAGATTTTGACTGACTGACGTCGCTGAATTCCGCTTCTTAGTGCATGGAGAGAGAGCTATGAAGTTTAGGGAACGAAGTTCGAAGACCTCCATTAACTGGGACCGCTTCGCTTCCCTCGCTAGTGGATGAGAAGATTCCGTTATCGACAACATCGATGAAGAATACAACCGGCTCGTCGAACATCTTCACGATAGTGCTAGGAAATCAGAGGGTCTACAAGTAGCCAGACCTCTTCGGAGACTCTCGTCATAAATTAAGTGAGGTAAACATTTTGTTTTTACAGAATACACAAAATTTTTGTATATCCTTCGCCACCTTCGTCTTCAGTTTGTTTTTGTTATGGTTACTTCAGCATGTTGCACAGTTTTTTCTTTACTGCAAGATGAAGATGTCAATGAATGATGGACTGTGATGATGAATAATGATAAAAACGCCAATGATAAATGGTAAAACTGTTTCACATACTAGATGTCAAAGCGCATTTCAAAATCTCATATACCTCTACTTTTGCTTGATGTTATGTGGCTAGGAAACTTCTCTCTATGCAGCCTGCTCTGCAATCACCGCCTTTCCACTCTCCATCGCTTTGACGATCGCCATCTCTCTTTCTACAACTAAGTGCAGCGGTCAGAGGTGCGTGCACGTTCCCGCCTTTCCACTCTCAATCGCATCTCCGATTGCCGACTCTTATTTTTCCAACTAACCGCAGTGGTCAAAGGTGCGAGCGAACAGCTCGGTGTTTTTCCACCTACTAATGATGTTGGAACCATCGATGACATCAACGAAAGCATACTATCTTTTATTTCCTTCCACTTCAATGTTATTTATATGCAAAAATGGCATCTAGTATGTTTAATAGCGATGATGGAATTTTCTGAATTGTCTGCGTTGTCTAGCTCTGTTTTTTTCCCTATGATGTTTAGCGCACTTTGTGTGCAAAATAAATAAATAAATACGCTAGCGTGAAACTGAAAGAGAGAAGAGCAGCAGTCATGGACGAAGCCGCTGAGGCCGGAAAGAGCATTCGCAAAGCCCGACGGAGCTTCGCCAATTACAAGACCAAGATGACCTCCCTTCGTCGTCCTGACGGAACCGTTACTGCACCCCGGAGGGCAATGGAGAAGGTCATCTACGACTTCTACTCGGATCTCTTCGACAGCCACGTCTACCTGCCTACTCACCATCTTAGGCAAGACGAATATATCGCTCCTTCGGTTCTCCCTTCCGAAATACGACATGCCATCACGTCGATGAAGAACTGTACAGCGCCTGGTCCCGATAGGATCAAACCAGAATATCCGAAGTATCTTTCACCAACTCTGACTAGACTCTTCACGCGGTACCTGTCGAAATGCAAAGTGCCGACGTCGTGGAAAACTAGCAAGACTGTGTTGCTGTATCAACTGTAGACGATATTAGCAATAATCGCCTAATCTGCCTGAGTACAAAATGCCGTTATGTCTTACCTCCATCGATTTAAAGAAAGCCTTCGATACGGTTGAGACAGAAGCGGCAATTGTAGCACTGGGCAACCAGAAAGTTCCCGCTCAATATATAAAGTTGCCTCGTGAGCTCTACGACAATTTCACGACAAGGATTTCACTATTCTACAAGGAAGTCTCTATCAACGTGAAGAGGGGTGCCCGGCAGAGCGATACCACTTTGCCCTAACTTGTGCCGCTCTCGAGAACATCATGCGTCATTTGGGATCGGAAGACTTGGGATTGAAGGTCGACGGCTGCTACCTTCATCACCTCCGTTTTGCAGATGACATCCTGCTCATAGCACCGAACATCGAGCAGGCGCTTTAACAATGCTTGTGGAAATATCGGCTTGAGATTGAACTTAACGAAGACGATGTTCATGAAAACGGATTGGTACCTGATGCTCCCTTCGCGCGTTAAACGGAACGAATATCTCCGAATGCTCTAGCAATGCGTATCTAGGTCGNGAAGTCAACATGGTGAACGACCTAGCTCCGGAGCTGTGCAGAAGGAAACACGCAGCATTTAAGGATATCGAGGGAGTAGTGAACAAGACAAAGAACATCCGGCTCCGCAGTCATCTTTTTGACACTGCAGTCCTTCCTGCTTTGACGTACGCGCCGGAGACTTGGACTATACGAACGCAGGATGAGCATGCAGTCAGCGTCACTCAAGCGCTTTGGGAAGGACAATGCTCGTAATCTCCCTATACACGCAAGTGCCGGAGGGAAGCCGGATTTCCTAGCTCCGTCATCGAACGATGATCAGGAATGTCGTTGATTTCGCCAAGAAATCGAAGATCAGATGGGCCGGACACGTTATGCGATATAGTGTTGACCGTTGGATCAGAGCGGTTACTGATTGGATCCCTCGGGAATTGAAACGGATTCCAGGACAGCCGCAAACGCGACTGTCAGACTTCTATAGGAAAGGAATGCTGGAACGTCCCCCTGAAGCGAGGACGATTCACTGGACCACTTTGGCTCGAGATAGGGACAAATGGAGACGTTACTGGCGCCCGCTCGAGGAAGTCGATGATCATTGGGACGACAGGTGATGCAGGTGATTCCTTACTTGCTGCGCCGCTTCTGCTTCCTTCTGCTACATTCCTTCGAGGGCGACGTTGCTCTCGCCTCGAAGCGCAACTTCGCTTCAACTGTATCACACCTTCCCAAAGTTGATACAACTTCTCAAGGTGCTTCTCGAGGTAATACCGAATTTCGGGGTATTTGGACGGAAAGAAACAAGTCTCTGCTTATGTTCTATGGTAAGTAATGATGTTTATTCCTTAGGCAGGTAATAGTGATGATAATTTCGTTTATATTATATAACGATTTTGGGACATTACGAATACCTTTGGACAAAGTTGTGTATCTTCAATCTTAGTTAGCCCAGGCCATTCTATGCAAGATATGTCTACTTTGAAAGTTTGAGTAGCCTTTTTTCAGCAGCCCATACGCATTTTTTTACCTATTATATAATAGGACGCTTTTGAGCAGAGCTACGGGTATCCGATCACCGCCCCATCCAACTCAGCGCAAGCGCCGCTCACTAAAGGATTTGACCACATTCCTCAGACGACCTTCAACCATTTTTTTCCGCACTACACAACTTTGCCAAAAAGTGTATTTTCTTTTTCTGTGAATGTCAAAAAGTACTTTTTTTCGAATGGACCCACCCCACGTAGGCAAACCTTCGAGAAAATCTCAGCGCCGACTTTTTTCCTTGGTCCCCAGGCTTTCACTGAATTGTGTTGTTGACTTATATTTAAATTACTTCCCATTTTGAAGACGCTCCACTCACGTGAGGTGTCACCTTTACTTCTCCTGTTAACCCACCCCCTCACCATTCCTCACTTTCGCCAGCTTCTCTTCTGTTATGAAACCAAAATGAGAACGAGGAAATGAGATCTCCTAACCCTGTGCATATCGAAATCCGTGACAAACAAAGGCAAAACAAACAGGCAAACACACAGAGTCATAATATGTAGTAAGGCTTTTGAGATAGGGAAGAATACAGCATGAATGCATTATGGAAGAGAGTGCTTAATCTTCATGAGGTCCTGCTATCACAAGGACTCTGGTTAAGCCTCGAAGGTCAGAAACAATGGCATATTCTGTTAAAATGGATTATAATGGGAAGGACGACCTTGGTGAAAAGGATATATAGAATAAAAGTATCATTTTGAATATATCAATACGTCAATCAAGCGGACAGACGAATCCGCAAAGAAGTCCGTGAGGTTTTCTTTGTACTGTCATTCACCTCCGATGGAGCCGGCATAACCGCTAGAAAAACTCTGAAGAGGTAGAGTTTGAAAAATTCAATTGCCACTAACACGTACCACCCTTCAATCTGAAGCAGCGCCTGGTTCAGAACAGGCCATACGATCGCCATCTCGATGAGTGGTCTGTCCCGCTTTCAGAGTGGTTTATAGCGCGATGAGCCAGGTTATAAGATCTTTTGCTGTATTTGTGGGGATGAGCATATAAATTGTTTATGTACATGTAATTGTAATTGTATATGTATACTGAATTTTTATATATGGTTGTCTTTCCTACAGTAATCTCTGAAAGAAGAGTCGACTAGACCACTCCAGCCAACTTGGTCCCACTACCGGTTGCCGGCTGATCATGGGGAACCCACGAAGTTACGGTGAGTAGCCCTTTTCTAGATTACGTGCGTCTGGGGAGTTCTAATCTTCATCAAGGCTGTGGAAACGTTTAATCTAAAACTCACAAGTTAATTTTGATCCATTACAGGTTCTAAAAAAGGTGAGCGTAAAAGATTCGAAAAGGAAACGGGTAAAGCACAGCCGATGAAAGGGAATGAAGGTGATGCAGAGTTTGTGCTTGTTATCATTAGGAAAGAGAAAAATGGGATAAGATTCAAAACAGTGAAAAGGTAGAGTAGGCCAGGATTATCGGCGTTGATATGAATTTGCATACGATAGCCTATAGAACGGTGAATATGAAATATGCCACATTCTCTTTGAAACTTTACCCTTTCGAATTTAAGACAGTGAAATCGCTGAATAGCAATCGTTCAGGATAATTATTAGGATGCTATTATCATGAGACGAGAATTCGTAAAGTGTTTCATCTGAGGCACCAAAATGATATAGAAAAAAGCTTTCACCATTTCTGGCAGTAAACCACCACCAAACTTTGTAAGGAGCTCTATCTTATATGTGTTTTCTGCTTTACAAATAAAATCAGGATAATAAATGGCGAAGATTCCAGACGGATGCTTTCCTCTGGCTCAATAAAAAAAGCGAAGCAAACCCGTAGAATCTATTCTGAACATAGCCTTCCGAGCAGCGCACAAGTGTTACACATGGTGGTGGAAAATGCGCCTAATTGTTAAGATGGTGGTTGTAACACGGAATTTTCATTAGTTTGTCTAATTACTCGAGTTCTTCTCACAGACAGTAGACAATATGAATGCTGTCTAAGTCGAACCAATTAAACATCCCAGGAAAGGTGAAAACGTGACGTAGGCATTGGTATCATTCGACGCACTTTGTTTTGTTTCCACTTATTTCTATTGGTGTGGGTTGTGCATGCCATGGCCACACGCGCAACGGTATCTGTTGCTTGTGACAAGACTCTACATTACTCACAGGCTGTAGATGAAGGCTTTCGAAATGCGCAACCGAAGTCTTTTTCTTGGCTACAACATGGCTTCGACTGACAGACGGCGATGGCAGGTGCCGATCTTTGAAGAACTTCTGGAGTGATCATATCTTTCTGATGCACATCCTACTGATATTGGAGGGAGGTCTTCCCAGCTCACAAAGGGGTTTATCGCGACGACGCGAAGGTCAGACGTGATATCTGGTCCTCGATTGTCAAAGCTCTGCGAGAAGAAGGATTCTGGAGGGTCTAGCGAACGCTCCCGCACTTCACTTTCAACCCATCGATGTTGGAGACCAACTAAAAAAAATTCACGAGTAATCCATTCATAACCCAAAATAGAGCGCCATCTCGCAGTGCAGGGAGTTCAAAAAATAAGTGATCATGAGTCAGAGAAGAAATACAGTGCGAGCCAAAGCGTAGTAGCTGTATGTAGTGAGCCAATCTCTCTCGTCTCTTTAGCCTGCGCAGCCGGGAAATCACTTTGGGATCTGATTAAGGCCTTGTTGTGCATGTTGTTTCACGATTCTGCGCAGAGAACTTCATGAGATATCCAACCCTTTAGTATGTTTCCCCATCCGGAGCAGGCGGTCAAATGCCTTTCCTAAATCGACAAGGGCCAGGTCATATAATCTATGGTGCTTTTTGTGACAATGACTACAATTGTGAGCGAGTTCAATTTCGGTGATTTGAACGCTCCGGAGTGCAGAACACACACAAAGACCACTTTGGAATTAATGCCCAACTGTAGGTGCTTACGAGGAAAGGATACTAGGTCGCAGTGGCCACACAAGATGAGATGTTTACCGACGTATGTAAGTAGTTTCAAACGATGATCTCAGATCTCCGTTCCAAATCTGCTAAACGATTCTAGAAGCAAAGTTACGGACCTAATGTCTCTAGGTGTCATGTCACTTTGTTGCTTTTATATGAGAACCAAGCAGTGTTAGACATGCAGCGAAAGCGCTCTTGGGAGAACGGCGAGCTGGTAGGCGTGATAAGGAGGATCGAATCCTTGATGCATGGGTTCGTTTTGCTTTTTATAAAAAGTTCTTGCAAAACCCTTCCATGCATCATATAAATTACCTACAGCCCTCGTTCATATCTATGGAGCATCACAAATGCTACTACAAGTAAATTTTTTCGTCGCCTCTACAGACCGAATAGGAAGGTGTGTACATAGAAGCCTTCTTCTGAGCGCACTTGAGATGTGGTCACGAAATTCAGCTGCTCCATGCTCCAAAAGAGGGCAGTCGGATGACTGGTCAGGCCTCAGCGCTTGTGGAAGTAGTGGACTATTTTGCGCCTGCTACTCAGACTGTTGACCGGTACTGCTCTCGTGTGTGTGAACAAATAAGAATAAAAAAAGAACTAGGATTACTCTCAAAAGACTCATCAATGGTGCTCTTACATACATTGTGACAAGCAGTGGCAACAAACAGTGGCAAGCAGGAGTAAAGAGCCCGACGCTATAAAAAATTGATGAATTGAAGATCAACAGAGGCTGACTGGAATGCAACACTAATTCATATGTAGCTTATTTTCTTGCGAGTAAGGATTCGCGCGTGTCACATTAAGTGAATAATCCGATTGCTCGAGTGTCTCGAGAACAGGGTTTGGTCACCACAGAACAACATGAGCGAGCGTTTCGTTTCCAGCTGAAATAGTTCAGCACGAGATAAGGCGGTAACCTAACGGAGTAACAATATGAAGGTGACAACCTTAGCATGAGACGCAAACGCAAGTCAAGTGGCCCATTCATGTAAATTGATTTTGACTTTGAATGGCATCAAGGAAATAAATGCATATTAACGAAACCTGTTGACTATAAAAAGGATCAACGAACGATATGTGCAATTTCGAACAAATTTTCTATAATAGATGTACAGTGAATGGTCAAGAGAATCCAAGGTCAGAGAGCTACAGTAAGAATACAACAAGGAGTCGCATCAGGTGCATCCTTATATTCTGCAGCAATTTCAAAAACTAGATTCTGTCACATTGTCGTGGGATTTTTCCATTTCGTTACTGTAACATGCTTAGCTAATCACTTACCAAAAAACACGAAAGCTCAGCTGCGCCGTCCAATCAGCCCGTCATTGCGTATATCCCCGGGAGATTGCCCTTCAAAACTGCACATCTTCTCAATATCCTACAGTCAGGAGCATTAACTGGTCCAGTAGGAATAGCGTCCCCTTAGTTCAATTTCTGTTGAAGCGCCCACAATTATATGAAAAGAATCGTTAGGAGAAATTGCTATAGTATTAGCAAGAAAGAACGGCGCAGCTCAGTCAAGTGCCTCCTTTACTAACCAGCGCAATAAGGGGGCAGAGATTGTATTGTGTAAATGCCACACCCATAGTGGACGAATTTGCTCGTCCGCATATCCCTTCCATATAAAATTTGTGGTCGCGATACCGTCCAGCAACTTATTTTACCGCTTTTTTTGAATACCCTTATGATTCTCCAGATACGCCGTTTTTCGCACTTTCTTCGCTTTTTTTGCACTTAACTCCCACTTTCTCAGTTCGTCTTGAGCAAGGTATCCTAAACGCATCGTGTATAGCGTGAATGGTTATGTCCAGTTTTAAGTCCATCTTTCCACAATTCGTCCAGCAATCGTTCCTGCATGTTCGGTGTTATAAGCACGATGTCACCTGCAAGGCGAAAATGATGAGAGCAGTGGTCGCCGACCTTCACTCCCAAATTTCCCCTTTTCTAATGACGCGTGGTGTTCTCAAGGGATGTGCGGAAAAGTTTGAGCGAGATGGTGTTCCTTTGCCGAACCCTCCTCTTAATGTTGACAATGACCTCCTTGCAATATCGCGCATCCTTGGCACTGAAATTGTTGTGGAGCTCACGAAGCATCCTTATGTGTTGAGTTGAAACACCCAGGTTGTCCAGGGCTTCGATTACTGCTTCTGCCTCGATGGTATCAAAGTTCTCTTCAAATCGGTGGACGTGAGCCATAACAGCATTTTGTACCCTTGCGATACTTCAATGAGTCTTATGACGGTGTGGATGTGACCGATAGTATTGAACCCTCTCTAACTCCTCTGCTACCCTGAACTCTCTGCTTGCTCTCATGACTGCTCCACATCTGATAATCTGCGAATCCTGTCAAAGATGACTCATGCGAAGAGTTCACAGATCACACCAAGCACTCACATTGGGCGATGATTGCCAATATTGTCCACATCCCCTCTTTTCTACAGCAACCCGGTCTTGCGGGTTTTCCACGAAAAAGAGCATCTTGCATTTTGACAGGTTCCGCGTGAAGAGCCGAGCCAGAATTTAGACAATGACTGGCTAAAGGTTTTTTAGCTAGTCTGGTCTGATCATATCGGGAACGGCGCTGTACATTTCCTCATAGACGTGATGGCATGCCGAATTTTGGAAGGGAGAACCGGAGGAACGACACACTCGTCTTGTCCAAGATGGTAGGTAGGCAGGTAGACCTGGCTGTCGAAGAGAAACGAGTAGAAGTCGTGATGACCTTGTCGATTGCTCTTCGTGATGCACTGACTATTCCGTCTTTGCAACGAAGAGAAGTCGTGTCGGCCTTGTGATTGGCTAGGCTTCGGCGAGCTTTGCGATGTTCTTTCCGGCCGCGGTGACTCCGTCCGAAACTGCTGCTCCTTCTCTTTCAGATCTTGCTTTATCGCTTTTCTGCATAGCTTTGCAAGCTCGGACGTCTGTTGGTGGTCGCCTGTAGCTTGCTGGATTTCACGCTAGCGTAACAGCTCAAGAGCCTTTGAAGAGATATGTCCCTTGACTACCTGTGGTTTCTCTGTTTTCCTAGCTACGTCGTGAAGACGCCATTTATACTCGTCATGAATGCTGTCGGTTACGGAATTTTCCCAGAACCTGGGAAGGGAAGCGAAGTGGTCCCCAGTAGATGAAGGTCGTGGGGCTTCGTTTTCTTCTTCAACTTCCCAGCTCTCTCTTCGAGCACTGAAGAGCAGAATCTAGCACTGAGGGGACAAAGGATACTATAAATACCTCCAGCTCCTCCCCTTCATGTTGGTGCGTAGGCAGCGAAGATTGTTTGAGCTGAGCTGGGGGTAAGCAGCACCTTCTCAGTCTTAGACGTCTGATTCGGGTTCTCAAGCTATCCATGTACTCTATGGTCAAGTGCGTTTGACGAACGCATGTTTCACTGAAAAGTTCTGAAAGCCTCGAGAATAGCCTACAGCGGGAGGTGCCTTCTCGTTTGGGTCAGTCTGATCATGTCGTACATGGCCTTCCTAGCCTGTATTATCAGATCTTCGATACACTCAGATCGCCGTTTTTGACTCTCTTCTTCTGTGCAACCTGGCCCTGAGACTTTAGCAGTCGCTCGTAGAGATCCTATCCCTTCACAGAAATGGGACCCATTCATATTGCTGTTTTTAGCATATGGCTACCCACAATTAGCTTGTCACGCTCTGACGTGGAGGTTGGGTAGAATCCGGACAGCTACCTACATAGGCTACCCCGGAGAGAAATAGTCTGCACAGCAGCTGTCCAATAGCTATCGCCCCTATAATATGACACATAGATGATGGGTCGGCGACGATGGTGTTCTACAGGAAACATTAGGAATGAATAACTTCATTATGTGAAAATAACAAATGGGAATCTTAAGCTCTCAGTAGTAGAGGATACAGGGGGACCAGGTGATAGGCATTTCACTGTAGGTAATGACTAATTTATAAGGATAGGATGTAGACGCGGTAAGAATGTCGGAGAATGCGATTATCCTGGAAATCAGAGAGTTATTGAAATCTGAAAATCGGACTTGTGCACTACTTCTGCTCTCGATTTATCTGCTTCATCAGTAGGTGCCTACGAGAAACAGGGGCATTTCTGTCTCGTGCAGGGCAGTTGATTGAGGAAAAGGTATTATTTACATGAATGTGTATTGATTTCGCAGCAGTGCTCTATCGAGCAAATCTTCGATGAGAACTGAATGGTGTTTAATGGAAAGTTCCAGCCAAAAAAAAAAGAACCGAGACCATCTCACTACATCTTTCAAGTGTGACCTGTCAGCAGACTTGTGAAAGTTCGAAGTATGAGCGTTAAATATTCGTAATATGACAGAGAGAAAGGCAGATGAGTGACTAGTCAACATAACAGAATTTGGCGGTGTCNCACCTACTGATGGCAGTAGACCATGGTAGTGCATGCTAGCTTTTCAGAACTTTGCAATCTATGCAGAGCTTGAGGTTTATACTTGCATAGGGTTCTTGGGAGAATGACCTGATGGATTGGTCAGCCATACACGTGAGAGGAGTAGGAGGTTCCATCAAAATCGAATCAAGAAAAAGAAGAGAATCGACAGAATTCGCGAATGGTTTGCATTTGTAGGGATGTGGTGCCATCGCCTTGGCTAGGGTCGTCGATAGAGTGCTGGGGTGCTTGTTGTTTCTACTTACACTCGGCCCTACAACGATCCTCTCGAAATAAGAGAAATAGGAGAGATAAGAAGAAATACGGAAGAAATACGCGGAACAATATCGATATAAGAACCATGAACCGTGAAATCCTTTTTCTTTCAACCGGTTTCCTAGCGAAATTCCACAGCAGTCGAATTAACCCACACGCGAAACCGTGTTCCTCAATTAGCCAAATCTTTACCCGAGTGACCGAAATTCTGCGATACGAAACTTTCGAAATCAGCACTCAAATAGCGTCGGCATCATCAGACTACATAGGTTGTATGAACTTCAAAACTAAGCCAAGACAAAAAATAGAATTGCCACTTGGCACTATCGAGAAAGCTTCAGCGACAAGGGACTTCCAAGAAGATTCCTAAATTCAAGCCCACGGTATTATTTTTCAGTGGTGGGCACAGGTCCCATCTCGAAGTTATTTGCTTGATGCTTCCTAATTCCACGTTAGTTCTTGAATGCATGGGAGCTGGACCTTGGGAGCTTGCTCGTTCATTAGCTTGTAAATTGGTAACGGTAGTCTGGGTGAAGTGTCGATGGCTTTCCACTTAGCCCATGCTAATAAATATTCGTACCTTTGTATTGGAAAAGGACAAATAGTGTGCAGTGAGCCACATTTAGAGCAGTGGGAGAGAGTCATTCATTGCAATTCACTCTTTATGAGCAATGCAACGTTAGAAGCGAATTGGCTTCGAACGAATACTAGATAACTTTGGGAGATCAATCGAGGATGGCGTGTTTTTGAGATCGTCAGCGTGCTGGTCGGATTAGATGTTGAGATATAGTGTGTGCACTATTACTCTTCTTACTGCCTCATGCTTACCTGAAGTAGCCCAAGTTTGATTCTTACGTGTCTAGAGTTTTATAGCTTTCAAATAGTTTTATTTCAGGATGACGTTCTTCGGAGTGTCATAGAAGGCTAAAAAGGAAACGAATGTGGGAGAGAGCAGAACGAAACGATAGATTGTTAATTTGGTACCAGCAGGTATAATGACTGAATTAGTCTCACTGCCAATAAAAACCTCTACAGCTGCATATTCACGAAATGGTCGAACATAAGTAAACGTAAGAGATCGGTGTACGAAGAAAATCAATTGAACAAAAATTATTCAATTCGCGAAGGCTTAATGACCACTGAAAAAAGATGACAAGTGCATGACGTCAAAAAGATTGATCGAGGTTGATCACTTCATTACCATGGTCCACGAAGTCTCATGAAACCCATACCACTTAATAGTTGGAGAGGCAGAGAACGTCTTGAAAACTCAGCATATGAGGACCACAGGGCTCCCAGAGGAGCGTCGTTCAACACTCAAGAGAAGGGATTGTGCTAGCATACAAAAAAAGGGCCATGCTCGCTAAATGGTCCGCTAGTCCAGCAGTAGCAAAACACAGCTCAGGATGGTAGGATTGTTAGTGCGGTTCAGCAGAAGAAATCTTATAACTACCACAACCACTATTGAGTAGTGTCTGTAAGATATCTGTAACAACGGGAACGATTCGCGTCTCGCTTTGGTGTTTTTTGTTCTTCTTTGTTGTACCGTGGTATTTAAATTACAACAGCTTCCTCTCCTATTGCGATTCTAGTGGCCTTCATTTGACATTTCATGTAATGTGCAGATTATAATCGAATCCAAACAATGCCCCCCTATCAAAACGATGGGCCTTCCAATTACTGTTGGCCAGATTGTCCAAACTTGTATGGAAAGACTTCGCGGTGTTTTGAGCCCTAATTTTTTTTGCAAAATTCGAAGGTACAGTTCGTAATACGTTCGTAATTCGCAATATAATTTCATGTATACCAACTGAGTTACAGGTTGACGCAGGAGAGCACCTAAGAGCTGAAGAGTAGGACGAGCACATAGGGGAACATAAATTGTGTTTGGTAGAACTGTCAGCGCTACAGAGTAACGGGTGCAAACCTGTGAGAGTTACATCCACAAGAGACGTGATCCATTTTAATGTCACGCAGATCGAAGCCCTTGCAAGGCCATTCCACATGACCTTTTAAAGGCACAGTTTACGATAATTTCGGGTAATCCAGATTATGATGAAAATGGAAGACAATATCGAAAATAGTGCGAAGAAGGTAGAGAAACGGCGTGAATCGGTGTTTCCAAGGTGAAAAAAAGGACTCGAAAAACCGTCAAAAATGGGGCTGGACGAGAATGAGAGCAGAAAAATGAAGAAGAGTGAGGCATTCGGACGAGCTGTACAACGTGTCTCACTGCGTACGTGTGGGTCCTGGTGCGAATAACAGACTACGGTAAGCAAAAATTTATTCACTTATAAGCATAAGTAAACAAAAAACCAGCAACAGCAAAAGCAGTAGCTCACCTTTTTCTTGAATAAGGGCTCGCGGCAGCAAAAAGCATAACAGAGAAAAAAAGAATGGGAGACAAACATCGCCTCACCACTCGGCGATCAGCTGATTGTGTGTGGGTCCCATAACGAATAGTTGCAATCTGTATTGTCTCGACACTCGTCTGACGTGACATGACAGAGGGGCGAAAAAGCGTGATTTTCACGCCATTCGAACTATCGTGAACTGGGTTTTTGAAGAAGTGTTGAGCGGCAGCAAGGATGAGGGTAATTTTTGGTGCCCCTGCTACGCCCGGCTACACCCATGCGGTCTTCTTAGAGACCTGGACCCCTCCCAATGAGAAACCTTCATAACAAATTTTATAGCGAGCCGTGCTTCAGAAACGATATCAGCCATATGACCATCCAGCCATCCGACTATGTCTTTAGTATTGTTGACGAGAGAGAAAGAAGAAACGGTCGAAGGCTTTTCGGGCGTGGTTTTTTTTACTATGCATTCGCTACTGTAATTAGCGACTATGTTACCCTTTTTTATCAAGAAATAAATTCGGAAAATGTAAAAAATATCTGAAAGTTTTGCCACATTAGATGATCATATGGTCTCCGAATGTTCAACTTTCTTCTCCGCTATAGAGCTGTTGGAATTTGCTTCAAAATACCGTATCTGATGGTGCAAGTAGCTCAAAAACGTTCCTTTGCTTTTCGCTATAGTTTTGGAACGTAAAACGAACAAGCTTTATTGTTTATAAATTCCGCAGAACTGGAATTCACTTTGCAATAATTAGGTCTTCAAGGAAGCCGAAAACCTCTTCAAATCGCTACGTTTCTGGTTTCCCTTCTAAAAGCAAGGAGGTCAGGCTAGGCGCACTATGCACTACATTCGGCCTCTAGCCATCAGTCTGGGAGCAGGGATGACCAGTGGTAGACAGAAATGTACAAATTGAGTACAAATATTGCGTAAGTACAAAACGATATTTCAGGCCCGGCAATGGTACTCTTTGAGTGGACGAAAATGAATCGCTACGCAAGCGAGATAGGGTGGCTGAATGGTAGTATAGGATAAAGCCGCATGGATTAACATGACTTTTGAACCAGAGAATCGCCGGTGGATTGTCGTTGATTCTTTTGCATCCTCCTGTGACACCACTTTCGTCGTTGTCTCTATCGTGAATAGGCGTCATTGGAAAAAAACGTTTGAACCTCTTGTTGCAACTTCAGTTTTCAGAAGATTTGCGTATGGGAATGCCTCGGTTAGGTTGCTTCGGTGCACGTTGTCAACCTTCTTGGATCGCACGGGGTTGATTCGCCCCGCCCTCAAAATGCTGAATGCTTACCACGTTTTTGTCAATTCGAGCCTGACAAAGCTATTGCGGTGTTCTTCTCAAAGGCGCAGTTCACGATAATTTTGGGTAACCCAGATTATGGCAAAAAATGGATGATAAAGTGGAAAATAGTGCGATGGAGGTGAAGGAACTGCGTGGATAGGCGTTTTCAAAGTGAAAAAGGCTTTGAAAAATCGTTAAAAAGGAGGCTGCACCAGAATGAGACTAGAAAAATGAAGAGGAGTTTGGCGTTCGGACGAGCTATACAATGTGTCTCACTGCGTACTTCTGGGTGCGGGTATGAATAACAGACTATGGCAAGCAAAAATTCATTCGCTTACAAGCATAAGTAAACAGAAACCCTAATTACAGCAAAAATAGTTTACCTTTTTCAGCCTCTCGGGGGTAGGAAATTAAAAAAGGGATCGCGGCAGCAAAAAGAATAACAGAGGAAAAAGGAATGAGAGAAAAACATCGCCTCATCACTCGGCGATCAGCTGATTGTGTGTGGGTCTTAGAACAGATAGTTACAGTCTGTATTGTCTCGACACTCGTCTAATGTGGCATAGATCGAGGGACGTTAAAGCCAATTCAGCAGCAACAGGGCTTCCACTATGCCCTAAGCGCCGAGATTGTGGGAGCGAGAGGGTCCCTTCTACCACCCATGGAGGGCGCTGAGTATTCCTAAGGGAAAAACTCAGTAACCATTTTCATCGTGAACCGTGCCTTTAAGAGCGAGGTGAGACCTGTTTAGTTATCGACGAAATGCGTTCCTACCACAACATCGCATGCTTTGGCAACCTTCTTCTATCTCTGTCAAGCCATATCTCCTAACTGCATCACTTTATAGTACACACCGTGTTTCATAGTGATGCTACTCTCTTCCAACTACGGCTCAAGTCTTCTCATATGCAAAGGTGAACAATTCAGGGTTTATCGGAACATCAAATAAGGTAAGAAATTAAACGGAACTTTATGTTGTTGGAGATGTTGGTTGTGGTCCCTTAGTGATTGTCCTTGTCATTGTCATTGTCAAGTTCAGCCACAATTCAATAAACTATGATTCAGCTACTTTTTTAAAATCAAAAGCATAGAGATGAATGTTTCCTGAGTGGAAAACAGTGCAAAATGTGGCTCAGAAAGTATTCCTGGCGACTGCGAGAGAGTGAAGATGTCGAAAGGAAAAGGGAGAGCATCCATTGTATATCAAGGAAATAGACCGATGAAAATCACAATATGGGAATCAGTTTTAGAGGTCACTGCGGGATGTTTTCGCAGCGTAATGTTACTGTAGTAAAAGATGAAAGTAAATGAAGCATGCAAGACCTCAATAGATGCCTTGAACCGAAGCCTGGTTTCATTATTTATTTAACAGCTGTTCATTTGCGTTGCGCGTCAATCGGTCACATCATATTTACTTGTCGCTGGTGCTTTTTCTATATAGTATGGCGAATATGGCGTTAGTCGTTTCTCTGAGCAACCATTTACATCCAGCTTAGATGATTCGATGGAGTGCAAACGTCACTTCAGGGTAAGGCTGCACTTCAACCTATTAAACAGATGCTCTAGCCTAAGTCTAGCATTCAAAGTACTATTACCTTGTAGACGTAGTAACGTAATTGCAGTTCCCACAGCAAGAGGAAGACACGCTCAACACTTAAAGGCACAAGGAACAGTTCACGATAATTCTGAGGTACCTGTTTTTATTCGAAAAGCGGAAGTATAGATTGGGAATAGTTCATTGGTAGTGAAGAAAGCGAGAGAATTCGCCGATTTCGAGAAAAATATGGCTCCTCAAAACTAGGGAAAATAGAGTTTGGCCGAGACGGTCATGACGGAAATAACATGGAAGGTGTATTTGGACGAGATTTCAGTTATTGCAATTGCACAAAGAGCTGACTACATCAACCCAGAACTGTACAGAANTGCCTTTCACTGTCGCTATGGACCATGACAAGTTGTTTGAACTTCTTATACGGGTTCCCTTGAAACTGGTGAAACTCGCCCGAGGATGCACACGGACCTATCTTTGAGCCTTTATAACTCCCTCAATAGGCCGTTTTCCGACCTAATAGTGCCAGATATGGTATACACGGGGCCTCAAATTCATCCTGTGGGGGAACCTCAGGAACCATGTTTATCATGAACTGTGCCATCAAACTGGGATGTGTGACATGTAAAGCAACATGAAGGAATTGAGTTGAAGAGAGCGTCTTTTCTGACTTATTGACCGCCTTCATAGCACCTGAGTCCTTAGCCAGATATGTGGGTCAAGACGCACATGTCTGCTTATAACGCGCATACCTTCATCAGAACGCGGATTTTCTGAATGGGTCGGTTGAAAGCTCAGCGCGTTTACCTGCTCAACAATGACTCTAAGCTCTCTTCAATAGTCCATACTCCAGAATAAGTAGTGCACCCACGCTTACCTTGACGTACGAAACAGCAAAGTTGTAAAAAGGAACATTTGGATGTGTTCAAAACCCTGTGAGGAGGAAAGCTCACTCGAATTCCGTTTCTTACAATCAGGTCACATCAACTACCTGTTATCATGGCATAGGGTGCGCAGCAAAGCAAACAAATACAGGCATTGCTGCCACTTAACCTATGTACATATCAAGTAGTTGTAGCCAAAATCGTAAATGTTTGAAAACTGAAAATAAAAATGCCGTGAATAGGATGAATAGTTAGTTGCTCAAAAGTTGATTGCGGAAAAATGGACAGTAGGGGTACTGTGAAGACGAGATGGAAACTGAAGTCCCAAATATGAGGAGTATTTCTGAAGTAAACCTCTGTACCGCTCACGATAAAATCGCTCGCACTTGATGTTAAGCGAGAACGATGGTATCTCAATCTTCTTAACCCACGATTTATTAGTCACTTATACTTTCCTGTGCCGGGTCAATGACTGAAAGATGAAATGGAGACAGTCGAAGGTTCCAATGAAGTTGCGCCATGAATCATGCAGGCTGTTCACCATATGACGGCCGAGCGGATAGCCTAGTGATAGTCAGTGACGATAGCCATTTCTGAACATGTTTCCCGATCTGGTCCATCACTGAATTCTCCCGCAACAGGCTTCAATCAAATCGGTTTCTCTCGTAAGCATAATCAGCAAGTTTGCTAATAAAAACGCTATAAGGTTTCAATCGTTTTTAAGCTTCGGCGGCGCTTGCCTTGCTTTCGAGTCTTGATTGATTGCGTTTCATTCTCGCTGAACTTTAGACATTGCCGCTCCTCCCGTGGCCCTCCCCGGTCGAATGGAGCAGAACTGCTACAAATTACCTAGCAAAATACTAGTAACTTGCAAGCTTCCCGCACTGCTGCTTAGGAACGACCAAAGTTGAAGAGATTTTGGATAAGAACCTTGTGAGCTCATCTGTCGCAGGCAGAGAAAGTAAAAACTAAGCGAGATCATTTTATACTGCATCTATTTATATATGTCGTTTCTGTAGCGAACGGTCAACTGGTTCTCTTTTCTTCCTGGGTAACCCCGATTAAGCCACGACTGTTGCTAAGCAATTCTGTGTTTTGAGGCAGGGAAGTGGTATATTGGCATGTGGCGTACTACCACACACACGGTCATGGGTTCGAAACCCGCATCCATATCCGCTTAGACCAACCAAGCCTTCCATCCCTCCTGGCTCGGTTAATTGTACCCGTCTGGGAGGGTAAAAAGCATTGACTTGTACATTGGCTGGCCACAGCAAGTCACTGTATAGGCCACACACGCACTCACTACGCCACTACGGCTCTGAATGGAAGTCAAGTGCGGGGCGCATCCCTCAGACAGGATTGATTAACGTCAAGAGTTTATCCTTTATCCTTCAAAATGGTTTGGATAAGACAGTCTGGGCCTCACGGAGTAGAAATTTTCAACTAATGTGCATACCTTTTACATACATACATATGTGGACTGGAGTAAGTGCTTAAGTTCGGAATCGCTAACAGGGAAGGTATAAGTTTGGATCGAGCTTCAGTTTTATTCTGCATACACGATGGACTGACAAGATGTAGTCGATGATCTCGAAAAGGATGCTTCTCATGGTCGCGGTAGTCGACCGCTATCCTGCGCATAGGGCCATTCGAACCGCGAAACCTGTCCTAAGTGAAACGCATGGACAGGGAACGATTGTAAAACCGGTTTGGATCATTAATGCTTGCCTATTAGGCAGTCACTAATTTGCGTTCATAAACTGAAATAAAACGAAGGAGCGCTGAGCAGAAAAGAGGTCGGAGAAATGGTGAGCTAGAATTGAAACCCGCTTCGATTGGATATGATTTGGAGGGGAACGCTTCACAGGGAATGTCGAAAACAAGGTGAAGGATAATCTGAAACTGGTCTTCCGAATGAAGTGTGAAATCGGATATGCACCATTTCAGTAACCAAGTTGACAAACAAACCGAACTGTGAACCCGGCCTTATTCATTCCCTTTGTCCCTCCTATTTGGTGTAGAAAAATAGTTTCCGCCGTTTTCAGTCAAAGCCAATGAGAGATAATCTGTTCTTGAACAAACTGAGGAATGGCTGTAGTGTTGAAAAGGTGGAAGCGGAAACGGAGAATTTTTGTCTTCTCCACTCCTTCCATGTCCCTCAATGCTCCACACTCCACGGAATTCCTTCCGCTACTTTCCGGCCAGGTCGTTCACACCGTTGACTTCTCCCCCGAGGCGAAAGTATCTCGGGCATTCAGAGGTGTTGGTTCCAATAGGCGCAATAGGAGCTCCAAGTACCACTCAGTTTCTAGCGGGCATAGTCTCCAACAAGTTTTTCGCGACCTATTTTATCCACAAGCGTTGTTGAATTCGGCCAGCAGGGTTTATTCCAACCGTTCAATTTTCAGTGGTAAGGGAACGGCTTCGTCGCGAAGCAGCGATGGTGTGAGTAGCGGGGGGAACGGAACTTCTCCCCTATTGCGGCATTCTCCCTTGCGGCATGCGGCAAATGTCACTGCAATTACCGTACTCACCCCGCCTCCCGAGAATCGATAGGACGCGATATTTTTCCTTGACTGGCTTGCTTTTTCATTTGATTTTATCGTTTTTCCTTCTGTTTCTTTTTAGTTTTCATGTTTATTAGACTTGATTAATCAAAATGACTCCTCTTATATAAACGACGATCAATACCGCATTGAAATTGAAGGGAGCCACCAGACAATTTAAATGATTAAAGGTTTCCCTACCTCACAAATTGTGCGCTCCAATCTTTCATCGCAATCCTGCGATAGGCGGCGTGTGCGGCGTGTGCGACGCCGTGTTAGGGGAGAATTTCCCGGACCCGAGTAGCGGCCGTCGACTTTCACTCGCCTGATATTCTCCAGAGCAGAACTATAGAGTACCTTACTGAACCCCTTCCTTTACCTTGATTGCGACTTCACTGACCATGGCGAAAATTTTTTGTTGTTGCTGTTTTGTGTTTGAAGTTGTTTCAAAGATCACAAAGTATAACTATACAATGTGAGGGTAATTTTGGAAACAACATAAATGCAGTGAGAAGGCTTAGTTCGGGCTCGAAACAGGAGACAATTTGTGTTGTTTTACTACTCATCAGAAAAACCGACCGAGGGGCTCTAATTTGCTCTAGAGCGATCTTCATCAGCCCGACATAGGCTCAAGAACCGTTGAGAAACGAGTCCACTGAGGCAAAGGTGTAGTTAGGGTCCAACTTGTTCCAAGCACCTTGCAGGCAATCGAATAGTCGGAATGCGGCGAGGTTTGGAGCAAGTCCCGAACCCAAGGGTTTTCTTCTTTGAGATCAATAGCTGTAGAGTCCGTCGAACTGGAACGCCACTCGTCGAAATCAACTAAATTTGGAAAATTGAAATATCAGGCTTGAAAATTTTTGCATTTGGAATCTTTTCCTCGTGTATATGCTCCTATTCGCACTAACGGTGCCGTAACAAAGCATAGATGACTGCCTTGGTCACAAAAGTTACAGTAGTATTAATACCACGTCCCGAGAGGTTGGGAACGTTTGCCAGCCCGTGAATGCCCGTGATGGACTTCGAAACATTAACTCTTGACAAATTCTAACAACGACGGAAGATGATCCTATGGAATATTTGACTGCGCTAATCGCCGACAGAATTATGGCAGAACAACGGCTTCATTGCTTACAGAAAAGCAGAGTACTAGTGGTAGCTGTAGGACGAGTTTACAGGCAATCAGATAAAAACAAAAAGAAGGTTTAGAAACTTAAAGCTACTTACCAGTAGGTAAAAAACCTTCATTTTCTTGAATTCAGGATATCAATCGATAACATAAATGGTGAATATTTCACCAGCTATGAAAACGTTTTACAAGGCTCTGTAGGGGCAGCTAATGCTGGAAGCAGCAGCACGCCCATTTTTTCAAATAAGTGTTGTCGAATTATTTGCTTCTTATCTTGAGTGGTATTTGGACGAGATTTCAGTTGTTACGATCGCGCAAACTGCTGAATACATCAGGCCAAAACTGTTCAGATATGCCTTTCACTGTAGCTAATAGTCTCTCTGTCATGACAAGTTGTTTGAATTTCCTACGTGAGTTCCATTGTGATCGGTGCGTCCTCTACAATACCGCTGTAACTCATCCGCACATGCACACTGGACAATTTTTTGTGCCTTTATAATGCCCTAATTAGACCGTATTCCGACTTGACTGCACCACATGGTTTAAGAGGGAGGCCACAAATTCAACCTAGCGGGACTCTCATAAGCCATTTTCATCGTGAACTGTGCCTTTAAGTGTATATATTATTATAACGCTTGGAGCTTTCAAAATCTTCTCTTTTAAATTGGCATGGTTTCCGGAAGCGACAGATATTATCAGTACTTCCCTTGATCGGAAAAAGCCTGCACCAATCTGGTGTTTTTGTGAGGATGGGGTGAGACAGGAGAGTTTTTCTGTTAAAGGCGCAGTTCGCGATAAAACTGGCTTATTCCGTTAGTATAAATCTGAGGTCCCCTCTCTTCCTTATAGGTGCTGTCAGGTTGGAAAACGGCCCAGATAGGGCGTCATAAAGGCCAAAGATGTCCCGTGTTTGTGTGCGGACGAGATTCAACGGCATTGTAGAAGCCGCACAATTCACTCAAGGGAACCCATGTAGGAAGTTCAAACAACTTGTCATGACCCATAGCGACAGTGAAAGACAGTTTCGTACAGTTGTGGCTTGATACAATCAACTCTTTGCGCAGCTGCCACAACTGGAATCTCGCCCGAATACCTCTTCCATGTTATTTCCGTCATGGTGATCTCGGTGATCTCGTCCATCCTCTATTTGCCCTACTTTTATGGAGCCTTATTTCCTACCAAATTGACGAATTTTCTCGCTCTCGTCACTACCGAAGAACTATCCCCAACCTATACTCCCGCTTTTTGAATTAAAAGGAAAATTATCGTGAACTGTGCCTTTAACTACGCGAGTGTCTCTATAGACATGGAACTTGAACAGCGTGAAAAATAGTTACTTTGGTTAGTTATGTATTGCTTCGGTGTTCCGGGTGGATGAGGTGAGATTTGAAGCATAATATGGCTTTGCATTAATGTGGTTTCAGTTGGTGAAAGTTTAGAGTCCGAAAAAACTTTGAGAACTTCTGACAGAGAGACGGATCGAATATCCGAAATCTAATAGTTCCGTGCAAGGTGATCGTAATCTAAGTAACAGGAATGCAATGAGCAATCGAGAAGTAACTGGCAACAGAGAACACCCCATATCTACCTAAATGATGGCTCCGCTAGAGATAACTGAAACGATCCAGATCTTCTAAGATTTTGAATTAGCAGAATTTGTGAGTTGGAACGAGATTAGTTACACACGCAACGGCTCTACGTTGACAAGAACACACGTATCTGTTGAGTAAACACACATACACACCAATCAACTTTCAAGTTCGATCTAATTAGACATTATGACGACAGATAGTCTCATTGTTAACGCTACAGTGACCGGTTTATCCAGATTCGGGTGGTCTAAGCAAGAGGCAGCTAAATGCTGCGGATGAGCGAAATGGACGGATGGACTTTATTGTGCAACGTAGCTCTCTTGCGTAGGAGAACGCTTCTCGTTAACTTCAATTTAGATTCATGTACCTGCCTTATGGTTATAGCGCTATCTCACACTTTCTTCCTAGACTGTACCACGTCCGGGAAGACGGCCACTTATTCACACGGCTATACAGGGTGGCTGAAAAGTATAGGACGCCACATTTGTAAGCGTAACTTCAAAGATAGAGACCAGAGAGACAAATAAACTTAGTGAGGAATAGAGTAGAACTACAAGACCATTTAGGACGGCAGGTGTTCAAAGTTCGTTCCTTTTGCTATTACACAGGCCTTCAGACTCTCGATGACTGAATCGACCGTACGCCGCAGGTAGTCGACGTCGATATCGTCCCACGCCTTCTGAAGCGCCAACTTCTGAGCGTCAAACGTGCGGTAGGAGCGTTCTGCGATTTCGCTCTCCAAGTACCCCCTTAAAGAAAAGTGCATTGAATTGAGATCTGGCGGAGAGGAAGGTCAGATGTCTCTACCTCAGTAACCGGGGAAGTGCGCGTCCCGTACGGCTTTTGTCGGCTTCGAGGCATGAAGAGAACCCAATCCTGCTGATGGACAAATGATCGGTTACGAAAGTGTCCAGTGACCCAGGGTAGCAGAGCTCCATTGAAACTACCTTTTGGTGGACCTCGGAGTTGATTTTCACATTTCTGTCGATGAAACTAAAGGTATTTTGCTTTCTGATGTCACCCCGGCCCAAACCATAACACTTTTGGGAGATAGCCTGCTGTGCACAAGACAACGTTTTGGTGTCCACTGGTGTCAGCTTTTGACAACAACTTTCTCTGGTTTTGACGAATTGAATAGTGCTCTGCGGTGAAGATTTTCCCATCGGTCCAGATCACGTCAGAGATGCGGCGCGCGCTGAGCTCTCGAAAAAGTTTTTTGCATTTTATCAGTCGACTTTGCTTGGAGTGCTCTGAAAGAAACTGTCCTCGACGGAGCCCATAATTGTTCAGCTTGAGATCGCGTGTCGCAATTTTCTGGATGGTTTGACGGCTGATGTTGAGGNCGGGAGCAATCCGAATCATGTCGACTCCATGGTTGCGGGTGATCCTCTTCCTGGTGGTGTTACGAATCCTCGGTGTGTTCACTATTCTCGGTCGTACCCTTTTTGGCATCGCAGAGGCTCGTCCTCGATTCCTGAGTGCAGCAGCAACATTCCGTACGGTTGGAGAGGGAACATCGAGTCGTTTCGCAATGTCGCAGCTCCTGAAACCTTCTCTGAGCAGCTTCTCGATAGTGGGTCGATGCGCAGAAACTTTCGTAGCGACTGTTCGGGCGAACGGTCAATCGAATGACTTATATGGATTCTTGTACAGATCCCAAGTCCCACAAGATTCTGAAAATACCCATTGGCAGGGTGCCAGCAAGCGTCAAACGGCGCGTCCTATACTTTTCAGCCAACCTGTAGAGAGAAGTGTTCAACTCTCGCGAGGTGCGTAAACTATGTTTCGTCCGAACTGAGCAAGTCATCGTTCTTAATGATCACTTAGGCTCCCCTAAATACTATAATCTTTGAAAACGAAACCCGGTGAAGGGAAATCACGTGATCCTCGCTAGTTCCAAACAAAGTCAGCAATCTTGTCCAGTTAGTATTTTTTCTTACCGAAGCGATTGATAGACACATGTTAGCAGAGCAACGTGAACCACCCCTATCCGCCACCAACTCAGGTGGTGAAAAGGACTAAGTGACGGTTCAAAACTCAGCGGACGTGCGCAGAAATGAAAAGTGAATGCAGAAGAGGAGTTCAGGATCTGCGTTGTTAAGTCGACTTAAGCCTTCTGTATCCGGTGGGCGTTCATGCATGTGATGAGAGTCTATTGATGCGATTCATATCCTGCATGTCGGCTCAAACACAGATACGAATTTGCGTGATCAGGTAGTGGTTACACGAAGGAATTCAGGATTGCTCCTAACAATTGAGTTCCTTTTCTACCCTGCGATAGCATGGCTAACAACATGGAGTTAAGGGAGTCCTACTTTGGAGCCTAGCAAGCTACCAATAGGAATGAGTCCATTCTACCGGATCTGAGAAAGCTTCCAATACGGTAGCGTTTGATTGGACACTGGGTAGGAACGAACGAAATTATTCGTGTCATCAAAACATGAACGCTTGCATTGGGCGTATATACTAGAAGATCTGATGGTGTAAGCTAGTAAGATCAACTATGACGTTATCGGAACGGGGAGGAAACAAGAAATTCGTTCCGTTTATGAGGCAGGTGATGAAGAGTTGCATGAACCGTGCGACGGCATAGGGATCGGCTGTAGTAAGTGTTCGCGTTGACACGCCCTGAACAGCGAGTCGTACGGAAGCCTCGCATTCCAAATTGGATGCTAGATTTGCAGATGGGGTTCGTGGAAGAAAAGCGAACCATAACTTGTCTACACCCCTACATGAAGCCTCAACAGCGATGTATTTGCAGCGTTTACATGCTCTGAGGACATCCCGCACACAAGATGTGCTTTCCTGCAAGTTACAGTCGGCGATTCCAGCTGCATGAGTAGACCCAAAAGAAGCGCGGAAGAGCGTCACATCGGGGACAGAACCAGAACATCTAGAGAGTATCCCGGCAGATACAGACCAAACTCTGATTTGGCCCTTCACGCGGTGCCTGTCGTGATGCAAAGAACCCACAGCGTAAAAACCTGGTTAAACTGCACTACTGTATAAGATCGGAGGTTGAGCCGATATAAAAGGCCATTGTCTAGACTGCTCGCTTCCTCGAACTCCCTTTGCATGAGTCATACTTAACATGGTTGCCACTGCACTAGATGGCCAGCAGGGTCGAGAAATAAGTTCGATCACTTTTATCCAGGCAAGGCAGACTCAATAGAGAGTTGCCAGAGTATGAGATTGCATTAGGTGTTACGCCTGTCCACGTTCTACGCTCTGAAACTAACGAAAACATGTTACTGAGAAATGAACTGGTATAACTCTTCCTTATCCCAGGCTCAGCTGCACGACAATCCTTTGCGCTCTAGATACGTGTGTCTGAGTCGAGAAATCAGCAGGACAAACGATAGAGGGAGACTGAAAGACTCAGCTCGATCCATCTTGACTACCTTACCATACCGTTCCTCATCATCAATTAGATCGGTATCTCACAAAGAAAATTACCAATTTACTAGTAAAGCGCAATGTGAGACAAACTTTTAGGGCTGAATCTCGTACAAAGAATGCTTCGATCGCGTGAATCAATCTAATCTCCTCCGACCACAATGCAGGAGCAGTTCGAAATTTCGTAATTCAGCATTAATTTTGGGTAGGGGCGCATCCCCTCATGGTATGGGATAGTACTTCTACTGGCATGCAAATTCGTGATCAGCCTCCGAAAAAGCATTGGAAGATAAGCACTTATCTCTAATGACCACAGCACCTTATATTCTTTCCTTGAAATGAAACCGCTTCGATGGCATTGGTAAACGTAGACCTTTCAGAACGATTTATTAGTGAGCTATTTGCATCCGGCTGTTTTGTGTGAGTTGAATCCCACTGCTCAAAAACACTCCAAAGCCGAACTATCGAGTTACTAGGAGTCCTTTATCATAGATAGCTTTCTGTACTGACTTTCCTTCACTTCTTCCACTGCGCAGGTGCTGTATGTAGTAGAAACGGTAACATTGAAGCAACGCCCATAAATAAAATTCACGAAAGTCGTGCTGGCTCGAATCAGCAAGTACTGCATTTCCTTCTCCCAATGACCTTCGAGGCTACTGACTGAGATTTTGCATGCGGCGCATAGGAATACTCATCCCAGCTCTGAAAACTGACAGGTTCACGAAATTGCTGCCTCGTACGGACTCGTACGACTTCAGCTGTTCATTTTATGTTTGTGCTCTAGCACTGAGCTACAGAAAACATAGGGGAGTTTTGGATGCTATGCAGTCGCGTTCAAAAAGTATTGAGCCTAAGCTATACATTGTCTTGACAATGGAAGCAGCGCGGAACTATTGATGCAGTCGCTGATCATTTTTCGAAAAAAACAAATGTAGGGGTGCATAGGTGCTTCTTCGGAAGAACACGTTTCGTTGCTGTTTAAGACACAACAGTCCGAGCGTACCTTCAAAGTTGATCGAAAGTGAATGGTATCACGTTTGATACCCATGAGGTGACTGTAATAAGTAGTTATAGACAACGGTCAACGGACTAGAACATTGACCGACACTCGAAGGTATTGTAAATCATAGGTAACTCAGATTTTCAACTGACATCTCAGAGGTTACTGAATAAGTTCTACGTATCCGTCGACCAAACTTGTCGCTGTGATCACCTACTTCTCTTTTTTTTCATGTTCTTCTTTGGCAACTATTGAGCAGTAGTAATTGAGCTTTTTCCACGTATACTGACCACGGTATACTTAGGAAAAAGCTCAATTAGCATCAAAGTAGCTGTGTCAAAAATGCGGGGGTATATAATAACAATTTCAAGACGATTGCTACTAAGCGAGCATGTAAAGCGAGCTTTCGACTCATTATACAGTAATGTTGTCGAAAGTTCGAGATGAACGGCACAACTCATCGTCATTCCCTCAGTCGACCCATAGGATTATTCTCAAGATTGCCATAGTCAAAGAACATATATAAAAATAGTAAAATGTATCAATAAAATAGTGGAAATATTGAAACATTTACTGGTTCCGCCCCACTTGGAGGTTGAATAAACATACAAGATCTTAGGACTACAATTTCAGTAGTGTGGCCCCTTTTGTTGTAAACTTATAGGAAGCAAGGAATATGGAATAATCTGATAACGGGATACATAAATATCGTCATTGAACAAAGCTACAATCGCGTGACTATAACCGGCCAGTTAAATACGCCACTGCAAGTTGAAGCTGGTTTAGAAATCCCAGAAGCTGTCTATATCTCTCCCCCTCCGTTCATATTCGTGGACACTCTAAATCGTTTCCGCTCGACGCTCCGATAGCGCATATGCTCTTCTCGGACATCGTTCAGAGACCACAAACGTCACCGAGTTTTACTACCACTATCCATCTTCATACGTGTCGCCATCACACTATTCGACTTCGACCTGCGAGTCCTGCAGAGGACGCGAACGTTCTGGCCTTTTGTTTTGCCATAGGTCAGATAAGTGATAGTGATGCAGAGAATTTGGCAATTCCAGTACCAGGTGAGCAATGCTAGAGTGGTGTCTGGAGATCGTGCACTTTGATTGTAGAGACCGGAATATGAAGAGAGGGTGGATCGGATCTTGACCCCAGGAAAGCACTCCAACAGATTGAAAGGGAACTGACCCTAAGGATGCTCAAGGAAATAGCATATGGTAAAGATGTTCCACGAAATGCCCTAAAGGGTTGTGGAAACTTAGGAACGAACACTCATTTATCGCGCACCTTAGTTCAAAGTATGTATACTGAACTGCAAAAAACTGAATGTTATCATAGTTCTCCCTTATCGTAATTAAGTGTATAAAAAGTAAACAAAGGAAGAGGATACTAAGAAAAAAAGCCTCGAACAAATAAAACTTGAAGACTACAGCACAAAATATGTAGCATCATGTCGCCACCAACTACCACATCAGGAATAGCCAGATGTACAAAGAATAAAATGTAACAGGATCTCTCTCATTCATAAAACAGAAACTTGGTGTGTCGGTTTGTAGATTTGTGTGTCTGTCCGTCCGCAAAACTTTGTGATTACGTAAAGGTACTGATATGAAGAACCTAGCTCTATTCTACATTTTATTACATCTCTTCATTAAAGGGGACGGGTGGAGACGGGGGATTTTCTAATTGCCCTGTAAAAGTAAGGAATGGGGGCCCGGTGTACGCCAGCTGACCCAACTGGTATACGTATGAAATAATGTATAAATCAGTCGAAAAACTACTCACTAGTTGCTGACGAAAATAATTCTGCTTCCTTTCTTGAATTATACCACGATCATGATGCAAAAATGCTCACGACAACTAATGTAAATCCAGAAAGAAAAGCATGCTCATCTAAAACCTCGGCTGCTCCACAGCAACGACTGCAACAATAAAAACAAATTGGTAGTTGATCGCAGCATTATAAGGACAGCAGAGCAACATTTGACTAAATTGGCAGCAGAGATCAGAGGAATAAGCGCTCAGACGAATAATGCAATGAATTGCGGAGCAATGGTTAACATGGCCATTGGCGCCCCAGCTCAATTCTAGTGGTGGAATTATGCCCCACTCTGGGTAGGTAGGTTTCCTTTCCCAGGGTGGGGGATGAGTGGGAGTCGCGCTTCTCTGAGCTCTTCTTCAGCTTGGAGAGCAGAGTTCAAGGTCACATGGTTGTGGAGAGCTGCTGATCCTTCACCTGTTTATGAGGGAAACTTTAATCCATCATCACTACCCTGGCACGATGCAATAGATAAAAGGCCATTGAAACGTTCGCGCCCTTCGCAAACATTTCTTTGGGAATGATTCTTCCATTCCCCACCCTGGCATTATGCATACGAGACATAGCGCTACTAGTCACATATCCTTTGTACTAAACTCCCTTGCTCAATAAAGAATGGGGGAACGGTGTTCTAACATAGGTGCAAGACAATTTTTGTCGCCTCATGGATGATGTCGCTAAAATCTCGAAATTGTATATTCTGAAGAACGAAGCTCTTGACGTGAATAGGTCTGTGATTGGTGCCAATGAGGTTTTCACCTGTGCAACATAGTCTTTGAGCACATATTGAGCACGTACGGGTTGATGGCCCTGTCTTTTTACAGAAAGGCTGTAGAGTGAAATTTCCCACAGTAACAGGGGATTGGACCTCTTCAGTGTATTGCGCTCCCGGATAGTGCTTGTAGGCACTCGAATGCGTATGCGTTTTGTGTCGATTCTACGATTTCCTCTTATGAACCAACTCTAATCTTCGATGAGATTTCTGTGACCCTTCGCTCGTTCAGCACGTCCTCATTTCCCATATCACAATGTCATGCCTTCGGCAAACGAAGTTAGCATTCATTAGCCTCTTCGTTGACTAAAGCACATCTTCTCAATTGCCTCAGTGACTTCTTCTCAGGCTAATGCTCATCCAATTCTCCGAATTGATTGTTTTGTTTGATGATGAAGCTCGCAACTCTTAGGAAAATCCTGATTATGTCCTTTTCACAGCGCGTTGAATTTCGCTCTGTATGCTCATTCTGCTTTCGTGAAGTTGAAGTCCTTGTGGGGTCCGCCAAAGCAGGAAGGACCGCAGTGTCGTCAAGGTGAGCTCGGAGTCGGATGTGTTTTGTCTTCCCCACCACTCCCTTGATCTTCTCAAATGTAGCCGGAGTCGTAAAGGAGCATCAGGTAACAATCTGTTTCGCATGAACATCTTCTTCGTTAAGTCAGTCGTAATCCGATCTTACCACAAGCGTTGTCGAATTTGGCCAGTCTTTCCTTCGCCATCTCGATGTTCGATGTTATAAACACTATGTCATCTGCAACACGTATATGATGTAAGTAGCGGTCATTGACTTTCACTACCATGCCTTCCCATTCCATATGACGAATAATGTTTTAAGAGCGTCACTGAAATGTTTGGGCGAGATGATATCGCCCGCTCTTCATGCTGCTGATGACTTTATAAGAAATCCGAGATCCTCGTCGCGAAGTTGTTATAGAGCTAACTAAGCATCCTTATATATATCATCCCTAGAGGGAACACTCTGGTTGCCCAGGGCTTCGATTACCGCTTCCTATTACCGCCTTCCTAGACAAACAAAAAGAGACGGATAGAGCGCGAGGGAGTTCTGAGGGGAAAAATGCTGAGAAGCGCGATAAGTAATAAACTCTGTACCACCAGACCAAAATTGGCATAGCAGATTCAAGCTTTGCACACTCGGGCGCTCTATCTTCAGATCGGAGCCATACTACTTTCAGAGAATTTTCTGATCCACCAAGGGCCAGAACTCTACATTAAATAGTTGCTCCCGCACTAGACCATATTACATATACGATGTTCACTAGGAAACCAGAATGGACTAGGCAAGAAATGGACATCAGAATCGATGGTGATTTGGAAACCCGCATTTTGGGCCGAAGGGCCGCTTCCGCAGCTTTAGAGCATGTGTTTGATAGTACTCATGTAGTGAGGGTGGGAAGCTGGTACCCCACTGAGCATCTCGGAGTTGTAATCGCCCGAAAACGTTGAGTTGATTCTTTCAATTCAACGGTCTCCAGACATACGTGTATTAGTTCAATTGAGCTGTCGCTGTCTACATATCTGTGGAATTCTCGCTTGCGTGTTACCTTATATGGTAAACTCGTCGTTATGCGATATGTTTAAAGTATGTATTTCAAGATACGCACATTCAGCCTGCAATTCTCAGTGTAATCTTTTATGTTTATACACTTTTACGTTACATTGTGGAGCTGTTTTGTATGTGTATACATCAACGATATACAGCCCACATATGGTGAGACAACAAATCCCAAACATCACGGAATGCTGTCCATCGGCGTCGAAAAACAATTTATGTCGTAGTGACGTGACGTGAAGAACGGAGTTGTGCCACGAACTCAACATAGGAATGATGTATTTTATCAGTTTATTGTTTTCGTGAACTCTTCACGAGGTTTGTAAATAAGCTTTATTAGGCTGACGTTTCGACGATATCGCCTCCTTCAGAGCCTGAAAGGATCATAACAACTTGTGGCTATACGACCAAACGTCTCCACCAACTCTCCGAGGTTCGATACCCCCAGGGCACGCAAGTGATCGAAAGGAGAGGCCCCACCGTAGCTTCGTGGATTCTTCGAAACCACCCACCAAGTGATGGTACCAACCGACCAGTCTTAGCTGGAGTAAGTCCTCATTCAAAGTCACTGTGGGAAGGCTAATCCTATAGAAGGCCGCAGCTCCCGCGTGATTGCGACACATTCTTCCCTACGATTCATTTTTGGATCAGTGACTTGTATCCAAAATGCCTCGAGGGTTTTACGTGCGCATAGTTCCGTCTTCTGTGCTACGACCTTCACGGTGACCTCAAAACGTCTCAGTTATGCTTTCGAATTCGGTGACTCCCTAAGGCAGTAGACTCTTTTAGTCGTCTCATACCATCTATGTGCTCCTTAATTCACGTGGAGTGCTCTTGCCGTCTCGCCAATATACTCTTCACCACAAACACGGCAAGTGATCTTGTAGACCACCCCAGACATGTTACAATCACCTTCTCTTCCAGCTGGACAGACCACACAGTTTGAGGTAGAACATAGGCGATCGTATAGCCTGTTTCGAATTAGGCGCTTCTTCAGATTGTAGGGTGGTACGTATACGATAGCAACGAAATTTTCCAAACCCGACCTCTTCAGACACTTTCTGATGGAAGCACTGACCTCATCAGAAATAAATGGTACTACAAAAGGAATCTTTCCTTCCATTAAAGTACTACCATGTCTGAGGATCAAACCGCCAGCAGAAG
>UZAF01017050.1:8279-56431 GCA_900617895.1 Haemonchus placei | reverse complement strand
AAAATGCTTTATGGATTGCGCCATGCACTTGAGCTCCATCCGAAAAGTGATTGCATGCACATGGGGTGCACGCTTTAGCGCTTGTAGGGGCTCATCGGTCCCTGAAGATGATCCGTTCAGAATTTGCTTCGGCCTTATCATAGATCAAAATGTCTCCCTTGGTATGGCCCCAAACTTCGAACTTTGTCAGGCCCAAATCAAAAAACCATGTTTTTCCCTTGTTCTTGCCCATTTTGCAGCCAAGTTGTACACAGTTAGATTCCCCGTGAAAAATGCTATCGAATGATATATGGGTCAACACGTGACGAAATCCTCCCTCCGCAACCGTTTTCTGCCCTATTCCTGGCGCGGAGCAGTTTCCTGCTGGGCTTGTTTGGATGCGCATGTGGCCGGGTAATGTAGTGTTGCGGGGTATGAATGGTGGCTTTGAAAGACTGCTTCGCAGCAGCGAGTTCCGTAGTGGCGGGAGCTGAGGGCGGTTTTGAGTAACGACTACTTGTATGGGGACCTGGACATGCGGGCGGGTGGGTACTGTAATGGCGGGAAGTTTGGGCATTTCGAATAATGATTATTCTAATGGGGGGTTAGGTCCGCAGCTGGCGGGGTACTGAAGTTGCGAGAAGAGTTGGATCGACTAATGATTACTTCAGTGGGGGTGAGATCTGCAGGGGACAGGGAACTGTAGTGGCGGGGATGTTAGGCAGTTTTGATGGTTGATGTTTAGTTTAGTTTTGTTTATGATTTGATGGAGTTTTAAGTCGGTCCGAAGAAGCGGTTCTCCAACGTTCATCTCTAATGTGGACGCTATAGGCAACTGCATTCGAAGTCTCTGCACTCAACACTCCTCCTTACAGATTCCATTGAGAATATGACATCAACTTATGGCAAAATAACGGACTCGATTTTTTTTTTGACATTTTCCAATTTTTGGAGGATTTTTTTCCGGAATTTAAGGGGGCGGCAGCAGGGCACTCTACTATCGTAGACTACTCTTTGTAATCTGCGAGGCTATTACGGTATACCTTATCAAGGATCAACATTTTCCCCGGGTACGGCTCCAAACTTCGCTTTTCGTTCAGCCTCTAAATCAAAAAAGGAACGATGGAGACTGAACAGAACCAATCAATCATTTTCAATTGTACTGAGTAAAGTCGGGTAAGTGACGCAATCCAAAGCGGATTCTAAACACTTCATCTTCATGGACCAATCAGCCCCTACAAGCACTAAAGCGTGCACCCCATGTGCATGCAATCACTTTTCGGATTGAGCCCAAGTGCATGGCGCAATCCAAAATAAAGCATTTTCAACTATTTAGGGTATCATCTTGCAGAACTCGACAGGCTGAGTTCAAGGGTATTTCTTCTCTCCGATTACTCCATTTTGAAGCGATTCATAGAAAAAAAGACGAAAAAGACGCAACTTCGTGGTATTCGCGTGAATTTCCGAGTTCTTACGGCGAGTGGATTCAGTTAAACGAAGTTGAAACTAGTCGAATCATAACGTACAGCCTTACTGCTCATGACTTATTCTCTCTAAAAAATCGATAAGTGTTCAACTCTCACCGTATCCTTAATGCCGGAAAATTTCAGTATTTCAGTATTTGACTAAGAAAGTGATTATTAAGAGTCAATTGATTTCAAATTGAGAAAATTTGTAGAATGCTTTCTAAATGCACTTCTCACCATTATCTGAGCCAGTAGCAATACAATGATATTTGACGACCTCGAGCTAGAAATGGCCAGGAAAAATTTCGTCAGCGTAATCAGTAATCCTCTTATAGATGTCACTGCTATAACTCCGACAAGAAGAAATGAGATATGCTGTGACCAAAAGCGTACCTGAAAAAAGAAGGGAGCAGTGTAAAAAAAAGTTAACAAAAAATGTCAAGTTCAAGTAAGTTATATCAAATCAGGCCGTCGTCGTTGACCGTCCATCATTGACACTGACTGGGTGGCTCGAAAGTTTACGTGTGACTGCTGATAAGCTATGGCAAAAAAGCCATAAAAGTCGGGGGTAGGCGGGGTTCCGGCAGTATAAGGGATAAGATCACGATGCCCGTATAGCACCAGATGTTCGAGTCCCGTTCAAGGAAGAAGTTTTGTCCAGCACTCGCCAACCTGAAGAGGACGTAAAAAAGTTCATTACTGAGCTGTTTGCTTGAACCTTCACGAGTTTTGCAAACAAGCTTCAGCAGGTTGACGTTTCGGCGTAATCGCCTTCTCCAGAATCTGGAAGGAACGTATCCGATCAAACCTCTCCATTAACTCACTGAATTTCGAAACCTCCAAAGCATGCAGGTGATTGGAAGGAGAACCACTCACCGTAGTTTTGTGGATAGGTCGAGACAACCCCGCAACCGATGGTATCAACCGACCAGTTGGCACTGAGTTAAGATTTCATTCAAAGTTCTGCAGGAAGGCCAACCCTGAATGATGTCCAGCTCTCACGTAATTGCGAGACATTCTTGCCTACCATCCAATTTTGTGTGGCGACTGTATCCAAAACTTTTCAAGGGTTACACGCGCGCACAATTGCGACTCCTGTGCCGCGACTTCTGTGCCACGGCCTTCATGATGACCTCAAAAACGCTTCCGTTATGCTTCCGCATGGGGTGGCTTCCTAAGGAAAAAGATTATTTCTATCGCTTCATACAACATACACTCCTCAACTGTAACGTGAAGTGGTCTTGCAGTGCTTCCGAATTCGGCGACCCCCCAGGGGTTGAGGAGCACACAGATGAAGAGATCAAAAGTCTACTGCCTCAGGGAGTCGCCGAGTTCAAAAGCATAACGGACGTGTTTTCGAGTCCACTGAGGATGTCTGGTACGGGAGTCCCACGAGGCATCTCAGATAACGGTCAACATCCCAACAAAGGGCCGTAGGGGGAATGTCCAGCGATCAAGCGGGAGCTACGGCCTCATATAGGACTGCCTTCCCACGATACCTTTAATGAAGACGTGATGATCCCAGCTGACACTGGTCGGTTGGTACCATCGGTTGTTGCGATGGTTTTGAAGAACCCACTGTGTGAGTTGGGGTTATAACGTTGATCAGTAGATGGTGTTTCTCATACAGTAAGCTAGCGCCGCCGATGATGAGAACTGATTACAGGAGGCAGCGACGCGGCGGAGATACAAAAGGAAATGGAGGAAGCAGTGAGGACAACGTGATGGACGAGGGCCGGCCAGGCTCCCCGATGGAACCGAAGATGAGGACGATCCAGGGCTTCCCGCGCCTCGGGTATGAAGAGGCTTAGCACTTCACTTATTCGGTGTTAGTTATTCTCCTATAACTGCTTGTAATCGATAAATGATATCTGCTTTGGAAAGGTTCCGAAGAAACGTCAGCTTAACCCATATGGACCGCGCACTTCGAACGTGTCTGGCATATGGGACAGCGGCGAGCCATGCCCTCTCATTGTCAGAAGCAAACTAAGTTTCTACGTGCTCTTCCCCTCGAACAAAGTTCAATGAAAAGTTTACGGAAGAAGTGATAAGTCTTCACAAACTGTATATTGTAAGTTGTGGCGCTCACTGTAGCTTCACTGTGCTTTACAAAATATAACTCTTCTGAAAACAACTTATGACCTTTGATGCGTGTGGAATTCGGACCCCAATAAAACACTACAGCACTCTGTCTGGGCACGTGAAATGAATTTTCTCTTCGATCTTCAAGGAACTGGCTAGTAGCAAACAGCATTGTTATGGTAACCGGTTCAAATCGGTTGGATCAGTCAAACGACTTCTAAATGAGGAACAGATTTAGTCGCTACGTCGGGAAACAGCTGTACTCAATTACCAATCCTTTTAAAGGAACGATGAGATTCACTGCATCCAATATACGGTTTCCTGACTGAAGTGGAAGGAAAAGAGAGAGTTGCCGATGAAATCAGGTCTGCACGGGGCCAAAATAAATTCATCGAACAAACACTAGAGCGTTGAAGAGTATGAAAAACTAAAAGGATTTTTTGATCAAGGTGGTCGGTTGCCGGCTTATTCGCCAATTGTGCGCCGCAACAAAGAATGATGTTGAGGGCTTTTGTCACCTTTCTTATAACCAGGCGGCGACGCACGCTATTGCGTGCGCTAGGGGCTCTAGTCATGAGGGACGGAGCCACATGTGCTTCTGGTTTTCAATATAGACCTTTATCATCTGAGCCTTTTCCCTGACACTTCTGTAGCGGATATCATTTTTTTGGGATCTGAAATGAGGCTGTGTGTGGCCATGGAGAGTACTCCGATGTATACAAATCAAATACCTCTGCAGTCGATGTAGTCGAAGAAACCCGGTGCAGTTCGGGCTGTGTGGAGCCATGAACACTAACTTTGAGAGAATGTACCCTTGAGTATTTGTAGGGATCTACACATCTCTACAGGGTAACCACTTGTGTGGCCGCGGTTATGGCAGAATTTATTTTATAAGGTCTAAAGTTATGGTAGAGCATTTGCTCTTGTGTAGAAGGGACTACCGTGTGTGGGACCATGGACACTAACTTCTAAAGAGTTTTTAGTCTAATTTTGAAAGAGCTAAGTGGTAACCCTTAGTTGTACACCTACATCTTACCACTTTCTTCCCGCAACCCAAAACGTTTCTGAACAGAGTTATAAATTTTTGATCTAAGCTCCGCCCACTTCAGTGCCAACCCCGCCCACTTCTGCGATATGACCACATTTGTTCTTTTACACATTACCACCTTTTTCTCGCATTCTAGAACGTTTCCGAACAAAGTTACACTCACTTTTGAAAAGTAGCTCCGCCTTAACGCACGCCCCGCCCACCGTGGGCGGGGCTTCTCTGAGCTTACGCATGCCCAGCACGCAAAAGGCCCTGCTCACTCTTCTTTTTTTCCCTGGCCTCTGCGCCTCAATTGAATCGAGTTATGAATAAATCTGAAAAGTACCGCCCATTTTGAGAAAGCTCCGCCCACAGCGCGTGGGTCTTCACCGTCGGGTTTCTTGACCCAATCCCCACCTTTGAAAATTTTCCCCCGGTGTCTGGACTTTTTCGAAGCAAAAATAAGATGTTTGACTGTTGGCACCGCCCATTCCGGCGCTTGCCCCGCCCCCCGTGGGCGGAGCTCCGCAGAGCTCGTATGTGCTCTATTAATTTTGTCTTGGGCTCCACCCATCCCGAACTTGTCCCGACCTCTAAAGGTGTTTCTTCAGGTAAAACCGGATTGTGTGACAGACAGACAAACATACATACATACAAACAAACAGACACACCAAACTTGTGGATTATATATAGTAGGATATGGCAGTCAAGAACTGCAGAGTCGGACTCAAAAGGGAGTATTCACTCCAACGATAAGCCTTATAAAATCCCCAACTCGAAATATCCGAATTGTGCTTGGCTGACCTCACTTTTCAAAAAACCAACCTACATTTGGAAAGAAATCAGCCCGAAATAGAAACGCGGAAGATGCACACGCTCCTACAAGGAACATCGTGGAGAAAAGACCGTGCCCACGAATCATGCCAAGAGGATCTATTCAAAATACTGCAAGTGCCACAAATATTCTGTCGAATTCTCCTAGATTATTATAAGGAAAGTGTAATTAGTCAGTCAATCCCGTCCGATTTCGTTGCTTTCAACTTTGTCCTTACATGGACCTTGCTTTTCCTCGTTTTTTAAAAGCTGGAGGCAAGCGATTCATGAACAAATGCGCATCGAGATTCTCTTCAAGGCGAGGCCGTTAATGTAGATGATACGTGAAAGCGCAAAAAAAAAAATACAAAAAGCAAGGCGATAAGGAAGGAATCCACGTGGTCGTCAGTGGGTTAATAGAGCTTATATACAAACCTTGTGAGGAGTTCAAAAAACAGTAATACAGCAATTATGTCGAGGTTCACAGAAAGCCGTACGAGCAAGCGACAGCCTAGCCATTGTAAGGTGTGAGGCCCACAGCCATTGGACTTCGAATCCCTGTATTTATATCGCTGAATGGTTTCAGACGATGAACTCAAATCTTCTTTCGAAATTAGCAGAACGATTCTATGGACAAAGGTATGATGACGTTTCATAGCTAGCACATTTAATCCGAGCACAAAACACATCGACTACATATAGTTTACAGGGTAGGGGGCAATTCCTGATAGAAGTGAGAGTCGGGTTTTGCAAAAACCAAACTTTTGCATGGTTTAGAATCCTTTGATGCACCTCTTTCATCAGTGCAAAGGAGGGGAAGCCGGCATAACCTGTGCTCAGAGACGATTCTGGTGGAAGGATGTAGTTTTTACCTAAGCCTCACCGATGACAACAGGTAGTGGATGAGATGACCGCGTGCAAAAAGCTGGGGCTAGGGGTGTGAACGGAACAGTCCACTGACTCCACCACTCCGATCACCTTCCCTCCTAAGGCTTGGGTGAAAAGATTACATATTCTTAAAAAAGATTCTGAACACCACTACGAGCTTGCGAAGACTGCTTGCCTTCTTATGTGCGCCCTAGGGCTCGATGTTAAACAGAAGCGGAGGCCTTCACCTGCCTCATCACCTCCAAATTTTTTATAATCATACATAGCAAGATGCCAATTCGGATCAAAATCACAGTGCTGAAGTATCTACTTTAGATTACTCCCTCAATTCCACTCCATTAATCGACCCACCAAGATATTGCTTTATTCATAAGAAGGAAATGCTGAGTAGAGCTTGATTCTCCATATCAATTCCTTTACCGTAATCGCAAAGTTCAGCGAACGAACAGACAGACAAAATGACACCACGACAATCAAACACACCGACAGACTGCAAACCTTTACAAATAACTTGAAAAAAAGCGCAGGCCTTCTACTACATTATCACTCCTAAATTTTGTTTAGGTATATATAGCACGATGCCAGCGCGGATCGGAATCACAATGTTGAAGTACCCAATTCACTCCACATTACTCTCTTCACTCCACTCCATTAACCGACACACCGAAATATTATTTTATTTATGAGAAGCACATGCTGAATAGAGCCTTTATCGTAATCTTGAAGTCTTGCGGACGGACAGACAGACAAACCACACACCAACTTTCGTTTTGAAAATAGGAAAGATAATCCTCATCTTTCTGAACGTTTGTTGACACGAACCGCTTTAAACAAGTGTTTCTCAAAACAAACAACGACAAGCGCACTCGGAGCTACATAGACTGCAAATAAAATTGTCAATGTCTCAAAAACACCCATTTGATTCCTTCTCTTACCGGCGGCTACATTGACGAGGAAAAAAATGAATCTGACATTGTCTCAAAAACATCCGATTGATTCCTCTACTGACTGGCGGCTACATTGAGGAGACAAATCTCTTAGACCTGGAAGCGCAGAATCGGAGGGATAAAACGATGGCAAGCAAATTAACTATTCAACCAGTGAGGGTTCACGGAGAAGTAGATCACTGGCTATATTACAACGAAAGAGGTTAGGAAACGGAACAAATCTTTCAAACAAGGAGAAATAAAAATCCCATTTCCATGTGAGGTACGTGACATCGGTAGAGATTCTTTCGTAAAGATAATGCGGAATGAATATACTCGTCTTTCAGAAGACGTTCCCTATTCACCGTAAGCAATACTTGTCGAGGAGTCTGTTAGAATCGTGCCCAATCTAGCATCGTCTGCTTCTTCGGCCAACAGCCGTTCAATTCCCCGTGCATGAGAAACATCCTTCGCTTCATTACGACCAATACCACCCACAGAAGATAAGTGGAAGTGAGAGAGAACGAGAACTTTCGACTTGGTCTATTTTCGACAAAGTATATGCCAATGTGATTGTGACGGCTAAATTCAGAACGAGTGGATCGCTGCAATGGACCTGATGGACTTGCGAGTCCATCGGGTCAGCGGTATAATTTCATGTACATACATATATTACACCTACTACATATGAAGCACGATGGGAGATCAGTGATGGTCTATGGCGTTTTCTCACGGAACGGCATGAGTCCTGTCTTGAGAGTAAACGTAGGATGACGGGCAGAAGCCATAGGGACATGATGGTGAACGATGCCCCGCTGTGGGCACAGCAGAACAAGCCTGATGGATGGATTCTTCAGCAAGATAACGATCCAATGCACACATCAAAAATCGTGATGGCAGCATCTGATGTACAAACAGTCAGACCTCTCGACTGGCCAAGCCAGTCTCCAGACCTGAATCCCATGGAAAACATACGGGGAGAACTTGAGAGGCTGTGTTACAAGAGGGCAACCAAAAACAAGGATGAGAAGTTTCTGTCATTTACAGAATGGAATGCAATATCAACTCGAATATTGTAACCGATAATGTAACTTTTGCCTTTTGAGACTCTTCATCAGTCCTTAACCGTTGTTATCAGTTATTGCCAACAGTTATCAGTGCTCCTATCTCGTCGTTTCCATCTCTTCTAGGTAAGGAGAAAGTTCTAGGTTCATAGGGACAAGATTCCTAAACATTCGATCGAACGCACACACCGACACACAGACAAAAAACAGAGACCTACAAATCCATAGAACACATAGCGAACTACATAAAGTAAAGGGTGCGATTTTGCAGATTTATTGCATAGTAAGCAAATCCTCTCCCACTCAGCAGACAATCATTTAGAAGCTGAGGGCGCTGAAAGCTATTGAAATGCAGAATCCTTGAGTCTAGTGTTTACAGCACAGCGGTCATCTAGATACTCCTTCATATTTCTGTGCCAGCAGTCGCTCTCCATTCTCAAAAGGAAAATTAGTGATCAACGCTTGAAGATGATCTAGCACTATTTCTTATACTACTTGTCTAAACTAGAATCCACCCTAATTAAAACATTTCTCAGTAAGCACTAACGTCCAAATCGAATCCCATCCAATTCACAACGATTTCGATTCCTTTTGTCACAGGATCCACCTTTCCAACTCGATCGAACACAATATTCACTGTGCAGATGAATATCTTCCATATACAGTAGACTGAGAAAAAGTGTCCTAACACGTTGAAATACTTCCCCATCCACGTTCTGCTATACTCAATGCGCTCCTAAAAAGAAAATAAGAAGTATGAGAAAAATGTATCAAAACGTAACCTGTGACATGATGCTCAGAGCCAAACTGCAATAAATGAAAGGCAATGGGGTGCATTCTAAGTCCAGGTACGAAGCTGCTCAGGCGCTGAACTGCTGAACTAGTTGGGTTTCAAACTTTAAATTGAAACATTGCGACTGGCACAGTGCGGCGAGTACCGTGCGGTACTGCGATTCCACGACTGTTTTTCTTGCGGCAACGGTAATTGGAATAGCCCTTCAGATCGCTGCACAATAAAGAAATGCTATGGCGATATGAACCAATTTAGAGGATTCAGTGTTTTACGGAAAACGTAGGGAGCTCCACAGCTTAAGATCCATAGCTTACCCGGCCATGCACACTAATGCATTATTCAAAACGGTTCAACTCTGTTCATCTCGCATCAAGATTCGTCAAGGTGAACAGATACTAATGTAACGGCATTTTTTAGCCGGCGCTTGCCAGATGAAATAAGAAGGCTTCTCGGCTTTCCGCTGCGCTGCGACTGTGCTAAGTGGGCTTCGTCGCCACAGAATGAATTCTGAAACTGAAACTCTTCCTGGTTGTGGTTACATCTGGTTACCAGCATATCGAAATAGTCAAGGGATTAAGGGTCCGGGAAGAATGCACATCTAAACGGCTTACTGTGAATTAATTGAGTGATTTGAATGCTGTTTCTCGATAAATTAATCGAGACGTCAGTAGCCTGAGCAACAACGCAAAGAAGTTACTGATTCTGTTTATTATAAACTTTGATCCACTTCTAAACACCAGAAACACCAAGGCACCAGTAAGTAAGACTGTAAATAAACTCAGTGCTCCTTGCCTCGCTTATTAAACCGGACAAATACGGAAGTGCCTTGTGTATAATGGAAAGTGGCGCATAATCACACACGCATGGTCGAGGACCTAATTCTAGATTGATTTTCGCCCATGTCATCCAAAGAGGCTTCTCATGCTATCGTCTCATTGTATAGCCCACATGAGCAATCAAAGGCGTCACCATGATTCCGAGTTGAAGTGAAATACGGGAGCGCATACCAAGAACGACATCGATTGAGGCAACATTTTATTCTTTACCAGTCGGACTACGCGCGCTAATGCGTGCATCCCTATAAAGATCGCTTGTAACAGATTCACCAATTTTTGACATTTCCTTCGCGCAGTACGGAAATCTTACCAACTTTCATCACCTGCCTTTAACTACTTTTTTTGTATTCTAGGAAGTTACTGACCAAGTAGCAAGTGTTTTATTTTAAAGGAAAGGGCCCAAGTGAGGGGCAACTCACTGTCAAGCTTACACTGCTAGACTCAATTCGAGTGCTAATTTCGAATATGCGTTCCGAACTTGTCAAACGGTTATGTCACAACCGAAGTTATGGAGTGGTTTCCAGTAGGTGCTTCACAAACAAACACTTACAGTTACAGTTCACGATAATTTTGGGTTACCCAGAGCATGACGAAATATGAAGGAGAAGGTTGAGAATACTGCGATGAAAACGAGAACGTGCGCGAATCGGTGCTTCCAAAGTGATAAGAGGCCTTTAAGAAGCCGTTTAAAAAGGGGCTGGATGATAATAACACCACAAAAACGAAGTAGAGGAAGTATTGGGACAAGCTATACAGTGTGTTCCATCGCGTACGTGTGGGTCCTGGTGCGAATAGCTGGCTACAGAAAGGAAAAGGTTCTTAAATTCATTCACTCATAAGCAAGTTGACAAATACACTATTTAAAGCAAAAACAAGACGCCTTTTTCGCCCTCTTAATGTAGAAAACAAAATAAAGGACGCAGCAGCAAAGATGCGAGTAGCGCAACCTGTATCGCTCCTGTACTCTCGTCCATAACATCGGTCGATGGGCGTGGCATCCGACCGCTCCAGTAATGGGGCTTCTATTATGCTTCAATTCTTGATTCTTTTTTGGCCCTACAGTTACCCTTGGGAGCCAGTGAGTAGTTTTAGGGAAAATCTAGGAAACCACTTCTATCGTGGACTGTGCCTTAAAGACATAGGATAGATAAGCTAACATCGGAAATTTGGAGAAGTGATAGGTAAGACGCTCCATACGCATGAGACCAAGGATTGGGTTTTGTGAGGGATGTGGTCTTTGCATTTTTCGAGGCTTTACTCGAGGAAAGGAAAACCTTGTGTGTTGATTTTACCACCTTCAGTGGCCTTTTTGATGTCTGAGGTGATACGATATCCATACAAAACTATCCCATTATTACATATTTCTTTTACTCTTCTCGCATACTAAAAATTCCCAGTGAACATGACTTTCATCGCGTCATATGCATATTAGATAATGGGATCAGATTTAAGGCATTGGATCGAAAGAAGGCAAGTGATAGTGAGTGGTGAATAGAGCGCCAGTGTGCATGCGAAAATTGAAGAGATGAGCTGCTACGTTTGTGATAATTTTGAGCAGATTACTAAAAGTAAAAAGAAGTGAAAGACATATGCATTAGACTCGTGGTACCAGATAGGTCATCCAACAATGTTGATTTTTTTTGTGCAGGTAGCGCTAATTTGATAGATGAGCGGTTTTTGAAAAACGATCAAGAGTCCACACCATCAAAATCGGTATAGGTGCTCCCAGACAAATTTGAAATGTTCGCTCATAACGTGCGTTTCATTAGCTCGAACCTTCGAATCCCGCGCATGAGAGAATACCTGCTTCGGGATCTAGCTGGTAGCTTCGCAACAAAGCCAGGTTTAGAAACGTAGGGTAATGCAGAATATTTCGCAAAAGACCTGGATCAGCACAAACAGCTTATGACTTAACAAGAAATGGCCATCGGAAAAGGTAACAGCTGTGGAAGAGTAGATGCCAGCAGGGACTGACTACATTACTCTTTCCGCTCTCTTCGACTCCTTTGAGAATAAAAATTGCAGTGCGTGCATTTCCTTCAGGGATGCCATAGAGGTAGCGGCGTGGGTGCATAAGAAGTGAGCTTGTAACGATATTGTACGGTTAGATAAATCAATTCACCCCACAAATCAAAAAGGCTGCTGAAGTATGTGACATAAATATACAAAGATTTGTCGCTCTTGGAGAAAAACCCGCAAAATGTCACAATGAAGCGTCACCATGCACATGAAGCGTCAAGCTTACCAGTGCTCTGTTTCACGTCTGTGCGCATTTACGTCCATGTCTCAAGTGTTTAAGTTGAGCACTCAGCTCTAATAAATCCATCTTCGCAACTCCGTTCAGAAAACCATTTGGCACTTTTGGAACGCTGTTTGGAAATCAGCACACGGAAATACTTCAAGCAATATAAGTCTCACTTCAAAAGTCCTCCTTGACTTGGAGTCTTTCCCTAGTTAACCCCGCACACTATGGAAGTTTGCCACCCTTAGTTCGACAGCCTCTAGTCACTTTTCTCTGCATTCTAGAACGCCTCTTGAAAAAGCAGTTTCGTATCTCGGTGTATAGAATTTCTGGAACTGCTGTAGTACTTAGGAGTCGTTAACACTGTTACTGATACTTATCACTTTCGTGCCTAAGCCATCGTCTCATTGGGGTATGTTGACCTTCCACTGGTTGTATTTTTCAGTTTACTCTCTAGTAAACTCTCCATTCTGTCTGCTACCCCCAGGCGTAACAGGAACCAAATCAGAAATTTTTACTCTTGGCATTATCAACATGGGCCAAGCTTCGCTGAGTTCTTAATGTGATTTATAGATCTCACCCTATACCCCTTACTCCAAAGCGTGACCTGATCTTCCCAGAAGCTTTTATGTAATGCTGAGTGACATCACACAGACAAACGCCGGCGCTTTTAATATAGTGAAAACCCTTTAACGTATATCAATTCAATCGCGCTATGCAATTAGTACAAGCTGGACTGGAGATTCTTCTCGCTCAACACTGCCTAAATGTTTTTGAGAGCTCGCTTAAAATAATCCGAACAGCTGGACTTTAGGTAACTCAAACTGTGCGAGCTTTGCTAAGGTGCATTACTAGAAGGCAGGTGAAGCTTTCACGTGATTTCAGGCATTGTGGTTATTCTCTTAGACTGCAGAAACCCGTCCCTTTTGAGGTGTTCTATGTAACAGTGAGCATTTCTTCCTACAAGAGCGGTACAATTTCCATGTCATTATCTTGAAGTGTCACATGTGAGAACAGCGTTGGAGAGTATCATCAAGTAATAAGCGCATTTTTTAAGCAACATTACAGCAACGAAAATGTCAAGAGCCCCAGCTATCATTGGGACGCAGTCTCTCTATTTTTTTCGAACAGTGCCCAAGTACAACTTTTCAGATACACTTCTTGTGTTTGTTCTCATTGACTTGTACAACTTCAATGCCACCTCTTTACTTGAATTTCACCTGTGATAGAGAAGCTCTATAGCGCCTATAGTGCATCACCGAAATTTCCCGAAAAAAAAAAAAAAACAGTAGCATTTTCAATTATCCCTCCCACTCTTCCTAAAGTCGCCATTTTTACCATCCACAATCTTGAGAGACACCGAATGAGTTTTATTGAGAGCACCCCAATATCATGGTTATTTCGAAGAACTACTTACTAGATATTAGTTCAGAATTTAAGAAATTCACAGCAAATATGCAACGCACTCATAGACGTTTTTAAATAAAACTACAAAAGAACATAATAGAGAAAGAAAAACGCTCTGTTATATATAAATGCATCAGTACCTTCATGTTCCGAAGCTCTACAACCTCGAGAAAAAGATATCGGCTTAGTTCGTTGAGCGGAATAATTTCTGCGTTGAGTTGCCTTAAAATTGCCGAAACACTTAAAATTATAGTTATACGAGCTTTACTTCTGAATTTGATCTTCTTTTCCCTTTCTGAATTTTAAAAAATGAACAAAAATATGTAAGGTAGCGCAGAAGTTCTTACTTGGCTATTTTCTAATCCTTTCGAAGAACCGCCAATATTTGTGAAAGAGGGATACCAGTTAACCCGTATTAACCCATTGGCGACTGCGCCTTTTATATTGTCCTTACAGTAACTTTTGATTTCTTCTATAGCTGTAGTTGGAAATGAATGATTCCTGTATCACAATGCCCCAAGATTCACTAGAAGGCTGTGAGCTGAGCTGATACTTGAAAACATGAAAAAATCATAAGAATACTCGATAAATAATATAAATACTACAGGAGCACGATATGGTGTGGCCCACCGCCGGGCCCTGCGGCCGTCAATGGGTTAAACGAAAATAGCGATGAAAGACCTTCAATGATGTTCTAGAAAGTATGTGAGTGAAAAACGTGAGCAGTTTGAGGCAAATCTACGAATTGAATGGCATGACGAAGAAAGCGTGAATCATTTCCCTCAACACTCTTTTGTGAAAACTGTATTCCAGGGGAGCAGGACGGGGGGTGGCATAATTAGATTAGCAATGTTAATCTATTACAGGTTGGGCCAAAATTACGATGACACAGACATTTACTAATCTTCTATCACGAAAATACGTTGAAATCGAGATCTACTACCTTCTCCTCCATTTAAGCCAAGAGACGACAAGGGAGGGCGTCGACAGTTGCACGCAGCTAGGAGCTACAAGATGATCTCGAGCTTTACAACGTCTTTTCGAGTCCTCATTTCATTCTTGCATGGTTTGGTGCATGCCTTGACTTTCGAGATTGACAACACAGAGGAATACATGGAATTTATGTCAGGGCTTCTCGGTGGTCACTGGTCGAAGTATGAGTCGGGAGCCTCCCTGCAGAATTCCTGTACAATTTCTGATCTGTGATCAGAAACACCATCTTGGAGACATGTGCAGTTCGAAAGTATTCTTTTGCTCATCTTAAGACCAAATAGGCCTTCCCATTAATTGTGACCGCGTGAGGTCCTAAGATCCGGCGATGTGATGGTGATGTAAAAACAAGCAAAGAAATTAAGCCTTGCGCTATGTCACTTTTTTCTTTTGACTTCGCTTAAATCCTGTCGTTCTGCTTACTGAGAACCTCTTTCACTAGAAATCTCTTCGTTGGTGAACAGAAATTTCCTGAGTCGATTTCTCCGGCCCCTCCGGAAATGACTTCTCAACAGTATAAAGGCTCTAGCCAGATGAAATATCACGACTCTGCGCGAAAAACCTCACGAGTTATCCATTCATTCAGCTTTTGGCACGCGGAGTGAGCGCAACTGCTACACAGGACTTCACATTGCTTTCTTTACATCCGTCCTAAATGTGAACGTTGGCCTGCTATTCTACCTTTCCTGTCTGCAGTTGTTTCCGACTCTACAAAGCGTCTGATGGTCATCTGCCTGTTACACTGAGTCGTAAGGAAGTGTCCCGTGTCAGAGTACTTACTTGCACCTGCAAAGTCATGAATCGATTCACTATGCAGTAATGCTTTCGTTATTTTTAAAATCTGCCAAACATTTTGAAATCAGTAAGTGACCGCGCGCGCTGCCATCATAATTTTGGCCCACCAGAATCTGTAAAACGTATTCCCGGACCACAGAAGGAACAAATAGGGAGAGTGGTGAAGTTCTCCACCAAAGCCACGTTTCTGTAAATAGCCGAACCATTCCTTGAAGGAACAGCCCACAATAGAACTAGACTCGATTTTTTGAGAATTCCTACAGGAAAGATGCACTGACCTACACCTAAAGTTTAACTCCTCTCCATACAACACCCTGAAGCGGTCGCTTCAAAGGGCCTTGTAGCGGCTGCGCTATTCACAATGGAGTACGTTGGAAAACAAAACAGCTGGTTGCCATGGGCCTTAATACGTGGGGGAAATGAAAAACAGGTAGTAAAATAATTGCTCTACAGTAATAAGCTCTCCCACATGCTAGAGCTAGCTGCAATAAAGTTTTTTTGGATTTTTCTGGAAACGTTAGCTTGCATCTCAATCATCTGTGGGCCCAAATTGACCCGAGATGGAAAATTTCACACACGATTTTGAGATAACCATCAAGCTGACGTAAGTTAAACAGCAGGAATAAAATGGTAGCTTCGAAAGTTGGGAGGAGATGAATCCCCTGAAATGGTACAGAGACCAGATGGTTGATGAATAGAACCGAGCAAGCCAAGTTTATCTACAGGGTGGGTCAAATTTATGATTACAGGGACATCACATCTCCGAAAACGAGTAGAAAGCTAATAAAGCAAACCAATTTCAGAAGGGTGTTCATCACTAATTGCCTGCTGAAATAGTACATTGAAACTAAGACCTGCTGATTTATAACTTTACCCAATCCCAGAGACGACCATAGACGGCGTCGACGTTGGCACGCAGCTATAATAAGATCAACTAGTTGATCACGGCTTTTGCAAAGATTTCGAGATCATTTTAGTTTTTGTTCGGATTAATGCATGCTTCTATTTCCAAGGTTGACCACATTGAGACATCCATGAGATTTAGGTCAGGGCTCCTAAGTGGTCACTGATCGAAGGTTATGAAGTCAGAGACTCATTTTACGAAATTTTTAGACATTTTCTGATCTGCGGTTCATCTTGACAATCTGTCCGGTTTGAATTGTCAAATGTCCTATTGCGCATGACGCGATCGAACAGGTATACAAATCAACGTTCACTCCTTAATTTACAAAAACAATCGGTGTTTTTGCGTCGGCGGTGATGCTCTCAAAGGCCATCGCAGAAAGTCGGTGAGCCTAGCGCTGTATCACTCCATCTCTTTCAGTTTTATATAAATCTTTACGCCCTGCTTATTGAGCACCTTTTTAGCCGTGAATATATTTTAGTCGGTGAACAGGAACTCTGTACGACGATTTTTTCGAAAACGGCAGGGCAGCTATTGTGAGCCAATCTTTCTCTCCTCTTTAGCCTGCTCACTGGGGAAATCACAGTCCGATCGTATAAGAGTCTCGTTGTGCAGATGATGCTTCACGATTTGGCGCAGAAAACTTTAAGAGATACCCATTCATTCAGCCATTTTGGGCTCAAAGTGAACTTTGCTGCTACGCAGACCTTCGCCCTTTTTCCATAACCTTCCCCGTAAATATAACCGCAAGCTTCTTAAGTTTACCCCTCCTATCTGCAATCGTTTCCAACTTTCGGAAGCGTCTTATGAGTGTACCACCCGCCTTGTTGCATCAAGTCGTCTATAGATGTACCCTGCCAAAAGTGCTTGTAAGTGCAAAGCGATAACTGATTCACAGGGTTGTGACGCTTTCACTATTTTTGAAATCTTCCAGAAATTGGTACCACTAGAAAGGGAATAATGTAAGCTACCTTGCGAAATGGAAGGAATCGAATGGAATGTTATAAGCTTAGAAAAAATTGGTATGAGCTTCAGCGCGCGCTGTCATTATAATTTTGGCCCAACCTGTATATTGCGCGGGAACCAGCATGCACAAGACTGTAGGTATCCTTTAATGAGCCTGCTCTAATACGAGATATTTATAAGTTTCCCGTCATACCTCGTATTAGAGCAGGTTCAAAACGAAAAAAAAGGTAGACAATAGCGTAAGAGATTTGGACGGACCTTCATTATTAAGTTGATTTATAAGTTTCCCGTCATATCTTTGATCCTTCCGTACTTCGCGTCTTCGTGATCTAGGTATTGCGTGTACGTGTGCGTGTTACTCTACCATAATAGCTAGGGTTTCCAAGCCGTGCAGTTGCGGACCACAACCCCGCAGAATAACCATCTATGCTTTCTCAACTAGGGTGATCACCTGTACTTCTTCCTTCACTCCTCAGAAGAAACCCCTTCTTCTAGATTCGATGATCACTGCACATGAGAAGTGGGTATTCTACGATCACACTGTTAGGAATCGACAGTGTGTTATCAAAGGACAAGCAGAACACGTCCCAAACGCCGACCGTCGCTCAAGAAGGTTCTAATGTCCTGCTGTTGGTCCAAAAGAGACATGAAGCCTTGGAAGCTGCTAGAAAAGGAATAAGCGATTAACGCTACCAAATACGTCGCGCAGCTCCTAAAAGTAGAAGCTCACGTCGATCGTACGCGCGGATCAAAGGCGGTATTCCACATCCACACGACTATTTGAGGCCTCACGGCCTGCTAGGGCGACAGAGGCGGGGCTGAAAAAGTACGGAAGGAGCGAGGTAAGCGCTGTAAGGAACCTAGAGCCTCTAGGCTCCTTACAGCGCTGACCTCGCTCCTTCCGATTAATGGATATTCTTCCTGAGCAGCGCTCCCAGAACGGAAAACAGTTCGAAACGAAAAATGAAACCAGAAGGGCACTTGACGTCTTCTTCAATCACAGCTTCAGTCCTTATGGGGGAATGGAGTAGTGGATGGCGATGGTGCATACTCCGATTTTTAGGTCAATTCGCTTTTGGGTTATTTACGAAATAAAATCGTGGTGAGAATCTTATGAATCAACGTGATAGAATCTATACAAAATGGACAAACGATGAAAATTGCTTATTTCTTCACGAACCATAAAGAGCATGAAAAATGGACAAAGGCTACCAGAAAAGATCCGAAAAAATACATTCATAATGGGTGAGGTCATCGAAGCGCACGGGGCCTTCGTGAAAGGCGTGACCTAGTTTTAATGAGCCCATAGACTGGGAGAAAGTGAGGAAATAACAGTAAAAGACAGGATATGAGAGAAAGAAGAATGTCCACCCACCAGTTGAGCTTTAGCGTTGAGCCACGCGCAAAGTTCTTTAATGCTTGCATTAAAGAACTTTGGACTGCACAATAAATTCCAAGCTTAGCTCCGCTCACTTCCATATAGGCCACCATGAAGATTACTGACCATGCTCCCCTCAACAACCTCCAAACACTATTTCCGGAGGCTAAAACATTTTTGAACAGAGCTATGAATTTTCAACCATAGCTCCGCACACTATGAAGATTTCTCCCTTTTGAGCACTCTACATACCTATAACCAGTCGGTCCGCCCGGCTAGCGCCGGGCTTCCCTCCTTCTTATGGGTTCGCCCGGCTACGCCGGGCGCTCCTCCTTCCTGTGAGAAACTTGCTATGCGTAAATAACACTTCGGATGCTCCTTTTTCTTTGAAAGCTCTCTACCCTCAGTATTAGCTCCGAAACGGGAGCGATTTTTTCTGTAAGCCATCCTCGCTGTGTCCGAATAGAACATCGCATAATATCAGAAAAGGCGATTATTCAGAGAAAAAAGTATTCAGAGACTTCATCGCGGCTCAATCTACTATGTTAGCTACCATCAATGTTCCCAGCCGATTCCTTGTGCCTTCAAGTTTCAACGGTCTGGGTCCGAACGATCAGTATTTATTACCGCCCTGCCCTTTGGGGCGGAGTTTAGTCCTGCACCCTATCATCAGCGTACCTATCCCTTCCTACCAAGTCGCTCTAGGTCCATTTTGACATTACTCTGCAAGCCCCGCCTCCTGTGCGCGGAGTCCGGTCCTGCTACCCATCATAAATGTTCACATCCTGCCGCCTGTTCTCCTAACAATTTTGAGCACACTAGGTCCACGGGACAGGATACATGAGTCCTCGCCCAAACCCCGCCCTCTAAGGGCGGAGTCTAGTCCTGCTGCTCACCATGAATGTTCCTATCATGTCGCCTGTACTCCTACCAAATTTGAACGCTCTAGGAGCACGGGAACAGAAGTTATGAATTTTTGCTCAAACTCCGCCCATTATGGGCGGGAACACTAATGGTGGGCTTCCTGCCGAACACCATTGGTGTCCCACCCTGGACTCCTACCAAACTTGAACGCTCTAGGTGCATAGGAACAGAAGTTCTGAATTTCCGCTTTGAAATTTATTCAGCGCAAACCCCGCCCCCTATGCGCGGAGTCCGGTCCTGCTACCCACCATAAGTGTTCCCATCCTGCCGCCTGTACTCCTACCAAATTTGAACGCTTGAGGTCCACGGGGACAGGAGTTATGAATTCCCGGTCAGACACACACACATACACACACAAACACACCGACACACCAACAGAAACACTTAGCCGATTATATAAGTAGGATAACTACACAACACTTTTTCCCTGTTCTAGAACGATCTTAAACAGTGGTATGAATGTTCGTGAGAAGCGCCTACCAATTGAGCGCACACAAGCCCATCGTAGGCAGAGCTTTGCTTAGGTTGATCTTTGATCCACAGACCTTCCTTCTCAACTTTTTTCAAGCGCCACACTTGGGCTTAATCGAATAATGAAATCATTTAGCACGCCCCGCCAAAATCACACTTAGCACATTTTGTGCAAGAACGGACAAATCGAAATATCTTCACGCTGATATGCAAAGATAGTGATCACTAATAAACTGATTCCCTCATCGAGAACGAGACACTCTGATTTCCTGGGTTCACCATCAACAGCATGATCCCTAGAAGTTCGCTACCCAGTCGAGTGACTTAAGACAACCAAACTAATACACAACGTTCAGAACCAAAAAAAACTATCCGATTATGGCGAAGTACACTGCGCTCAGGTGATACAGCGCTACCTACGAATCTCTTTAAACCTCATGTTCCAGTGAAATTCAGAAAGTCTCAGTATGGAAGCTGTGCCCTATTCGAACCGTAACTTGTAGGCCAACAGCAAGTTCCTTCTCAAGAACATGGACAATTACCCTACTTTTTTCCGGAAAGGTCACTTTTCCTCTGTTCAAAAATGATACAGCCACTAACCAAATCAATTTAATCTGCAGCTGAATGACAACAAAGAGAGGAAGGATGTGCGACTACTAATCAATTAGCTCACCTTCAAATTACTCCAAAAATACAACTGCTCTTGCTGAAGTGAAGGCTCTCAATGAGTTTCTGGGCAACGTGGAGCCATGCATCGATAATTGCTTCCTTCAGCTCACTAGGTCCTCCAAAGTGCTTGTTTTCTTCATAAATCTTCCTTACCATGAATAATAATGCGTTTTCCATTGTACTCAAGTAAGGACATGCCATGGCAAAAGGTCGGTTTGGCTCCGACCAGTAAAGGCAAGGGTGGCGTGAATCGTCGAGGCATTATCCTGTATGAATACGAGGCTCTGCTACCGATTTTGACGCCAAAAGGGAAAAAGCACGGCGCATCACGACTCGATGACCGGCAATGTTGAGCCTCTTCGAAACAAATTATAAGGGAAGACGTCTACGAGAAGAAATTGCTGTCCATCTCATGATGTCCCCTTGAAATTTCGTCTAGAAAACTGAAGCTTATCCTTTCTAAGATCGTACCAGTAGAACTGGTTGCCACCAGGGCCGTTACAGAAAAAAAAACAATTTGGAGAACGAAATATCAGGAAAAGGGAGGATAAACGAAAAAATATGAAAGGCACTTTACTCTAATCAGTGTCGCTGCAATTAAAGGCACTGTTCACGAAAAAATGGTCTCGGAAACTTGCTCATGGTTTGAATTCGACGCCCCCTCTGATACCATTTGTGCAGGAATGAGGTCGGAAATGGTCTGGATAGGGCACAATAAGGGGCCAGAGAGTGAGCCACGGTCGCCCTCCGCCCCTCGCTATGCTGACTACGAGANCTAATTGCCGTTCACCACCTTCACGTTGGAGCGAAGTTGGTGAAAAATCCATAAGGTGGTTGGCAAATAGCCAGTCTGCCAGTCAGATTGTCAGGCAAATTGGGTGTGTTGTCTGCTATTGCAGACATTGCGTCGCCTTCGTGCACTCGCCCGAACACTCCCTTAACCCCGTTCTTCCAATGTGAAACTCGTCCGACCCCCCTTTCCAGCTCTTTTTTGACCCTTTCTATCTCTTTTTGTTCATCGTTTTTTGCGCTTTTTTTGTTGTTATCGCTTTATTCTAGAGTAGGTCTATGAATTCCCGTCAAAAAAGTGTACCCTAAATTTATCGTAAACGGTGCCTTCAAGGAAAAGCAACCCGGGTATCGCGATTCTTTTCAGTCATGGAGGGTGTCTCTCTCATTTCCGCCCTACGATTAACGCAGAATTTTTGATAACGTTCCAAACAGTAATCCCCGATACATTGAGCTTCAAATAGGACTCGAATCCCGTGCATGACTTAGTCGCAGCCGACGCCTCTTCTTGAATCCTTAGCTTGCCTCTTTCCAAAAGTAACTAAGTACGTCCCTTACTCTTTTTATCTCATACTCTGCGATTCCCTGAAAAATTGTCGAAAACTGCGTGGTATCGTCCCAAACCTCGAGTGATTCTACGATTTAACGGTCATTGTTCCTCTTCTGCAAGAATTTGACCTTTCTCGAAATCGGGATGGCAACTTTACTAATTGTTTGAAATTGGCAAGCATTACACAAATAAAGCAGTTGTGTGAGAGAACAGGGACCACACGTAAAAAAGAAAGCGACGGGAGAATACAAGGTGGCTGTATCATTTTCGAACATAGGCAGGGTAACCTCTCTGAAAGGAAAAAAATGAAGGGGAAGATTGTCAAGCCACAGCCCAATTGAGACACACATTCCATATTGAGCGCTTCAAATGTCCTGGAACGTGAGTTTTGATGAAATTCAAAGGTGACTGTATCACTATTGAACGCAGTGTAGTAAAGAGTTATTGAGGAGTGAATAACTTGCAACCATTTGTAAGACTATCATCAGCAAGATGGAAAACATTCTAAGAAAACAGCCAACGATAACGAACTTTACGTAACTAACCTGATTTGATCATTTAGCGTGCCACCAAATTTAGCATTTGATACTGTTCCCCAAATCCTGTGCAAAAAACCTGCATGTTCATCTCTTCCTGCAATAGACTTAATCATGGACACCGCGGTGAAAAAGCGTTCAATAGTAAAACAATAACCTCGTGAGAATGCGCTGAGAGCAAGCTCTTTCTCATGTTGCGCAACTTTACGTTTTTTTATAGCAATCATTTCCATGGTATGCATTAATTTCTTTTCCATTTGAGAAATCGCATGCTGGTCTACCTATAACAGTTACAAAACAGCATCAGCTGTAATGAATCCTCAACTAGAGGATTATGATTAAAGCAAAAGAAAATTGGCAAATAAACTCTACCTTTCTCATGAACACTGTCATATAGACATAAGGGGCATTAACAGCTCCAAAACCAGAAAGAACAGCCATCACAGTGACTCCGATCACACCGATCCGAGAAATGGCTTGTTCGATGGTAAAAATTCCTGCAGAGAGGGAGAGCAGATTCGAGTACTCAGAGAAAATCACTAGATCGTCCAATAAACACTACTCTTTTGAACAAGTATAATTCACAAGTTTTTGCAAACAGTGGTTCCTACATCAAAACAGCATATCAATTACCCATAATACTATCTGATCTGCTGTGCTCCTTCGCCTACATGAACAATTCTATTTCGTTATTCTTAGGACGTCTTTTTCAGCACCAGAAAATTCCAAAATTTGACAAATTCGAACTTCCCAGCAACGTTGATATTCTTGGCCTGCTGGGCTCATTTGCGGGGGCAGCCTGCATCGTGGTACCGACTTGCAATATTCCCTATTCGCACTAAAATTTTCTCACTTTTCTGTCCTAGTGTCACCTGATCTGCTCACCGTGACTCAAGAGCGACCTTACCTTTTCAAGGGTCACCATCCAGGACAAATAACTCAGACCTTATTTCTGTGGCTCAGAGGCGCTTGCAGGGGGAGGTGCCCGACTAAATTCGTTTGATCAGATTTTGTTGCCTGAGTAATCCCCATTCCACAATGAAACTACAAAAGTCTGCATCGGAGGAAACAAATTCGCAGAACTGTATTGAGAAGGCGACTGTATTACTGCTCAAGAAGCTACAATACCAAGCCATGGGTATGATGAGGCTGGCCCCTTCGCGCTGCAGACAGAATCGCAGGAAGAATTGAAAAAGTTATACCGGGAATTGCGCGCGAGTAGCGTTCTTTGCATGTCGATAATGCAGTACACAATGCAGAACTCAGCAAGTACTTGATACTTTCCGCGAGAAATTGCCTCAAGAGTTATAGTAACTGTAAAGTTCGTCTACTGTAGCGATCAGAAACTTTTGCTAGTGGTTCATATCATTCATATGTAGGTGATTCTCTACCAGCAAAATGAAATGCAACGGTCCATTGTTATTTCATTTTTTTATCATTTCATGTATTCACAGAGGTGCGCTACAGCAACAGGATCGGGTCGACGCCCGACAGCGGTGATGTCGTTCCCGAGGTAGGTCAGGGGGGTCATCAAGAAGTGACACTTGTCGGTGCGTGACGCGGCTTCCAGGTTCGAGGGTGCGGCCGGTGGCGATGAGGTCGTCGAGGGAGGCAGCAACGCTCTTGAATCCAGAATTCATGGAGTCGATAATCTGCTGGAAGATGCTAGGTGCTGATTTGACTCCAACCTCAAGCGATTCTAGCGGTAGATGCGCGTTGATTGTGAGGAGCTATTTGGAGTCGTGGACATCGACTTGTAGATACAGGCCGCGTCGGCGAAGTCGAACTGAGAGAAGACGTTTCCGCCATTGAGCTTGATGAAGAGATCCTCTGGGGTGGGTAGTGGATGCCGGTGCAACAGTAGTGCGACGTTGAGTCCAGTCGAGAAGTTGGCGCAAAGTTGAATGGATCGCCTTGGTTTTGGTACAGCGTTCAAGTTCCGGCTTAAAGACATCCGTGAAGTGGAGCTTCAGCTTAGCAATCGTCCTGTCTCGGATTGCGTCGAGCGTCTGCACCTTCTGGATATTAAATCTTTTCAGGACCGAGATGAAGTTCGAGATTTCGATCCATTTAATGCAAGAAGGTCGTTGTCATCGGAGACGTAGCAAACGCAATGACGTAGCAATGAATTGGCAATGGTTAACCATTGGCTCCCTTGAGGACATCAGTAGACGCGGGCTTCCGAGTTGCATCCAGATGGACGAGAGGTGATGCTAACGTCAGCACCGGCGTCCAACAGACGGCGGGTGGAATGTCCATTAATGTGAAATTTCAGGTACTTTTGAACATCTCCAAAGCGGCCGATGACGCGTTAGTGCAGTGGCCCAATCCCTGACACATGACTGACGCTGGTAGCGTTGCGGTTTTGCGGGCAACCCCTCTTCTAATGTTGCTGTTGGCAGATCGGACACGGTGATGGTGGCACTCGAGGCTTGTTTGCGACAGAAAGACTTTGTTTTCCTCTTCTGTACAGTGCGAATTTTCGGCGAGTTGGCGGCTTCAACGATTTTGAAGTCATCTTTGACCGATTTCAGGCGTGATACTCCTTGGCTAGATCGTCGACAGTAGTCCTCTCATCCTCGTCCAGCTTGTGAATTGAGCAAGCGTAGCGTAGTTGGCAGCTCCGGAGCCAGTAAAGGCAAGTACCAGGGCTAGGCATTCCAGCGTATCCTGCCTGACATCCTTGAAGGTAGCTTCCAGAACGCGAGCCTAGAGTAGTTTGACGAAGTTGTAAATGTCTTCGTTGGGCGAGAATTCATCCGTAAACATTCGAAACGGCATCGAAAAACGCTTTTCTTGGTGCCGAATGGCGTCTTCAGCGCTTATTCAGCGTATCCGTCCAGTTCAAGTCTCTTGGCTCTTATTGGTTAGGGCAGGATGTGGCGAGCGAGCGAGTGTGGCTTGAAGCGCCTAGGGCAGAGATCAGCAAGCGTGTCTCCTTCGTTTCTTCGATCCCTTGACAGCCGACTTCGAAGATCTTTTGTGCCGGTCGAGCCGTAGGTCGAAGCAATCGTCTTGGTCAGCATCGTAGGAGACTTTCCCGATCCTCTTCGAAAGAAGAGAAACCATGAATATAAATGAACAACAAAGTTACTCTCTATATGTATACTGCTCCGGCCCACCAGATGTGGTCAACGGGCAGATCAGTACAATACAAGATCAATTAACCCCCCCCCCACTTCTCCAATCTCCTCCATATTAAGTTGATCTGCTCTCATTTTCATACTTTTAGTCAATCGAACGGCATCTTGTATGGGACGACTTGGTAAGCATCCGAACACAACAAAACATACCATGTTTTGCACTCAAGATAGGGAAGGGATCGCCGATTTTCCAAAAGAAATAGATGAAAACAATCCACAAGAGGGTCGTTAACGGTGTCAGGAGCCGTTGTCTTACTGAAATCAGGATTAAAATTAACATGTTCATCTATGAGAGCCTTTTGTAGAGGTCATGCCAAACTCACAGAAGCTAAAGCTCTTTAAAAGTGTGTATGCCATGTAAAGTGGGAGGGCTACAATCAAAGTGATAAGAATAGCAGAGAGACACAACTTCCAAGAGGCAAAACGCGATCTGAAACTGGCTTTCGTCTTCCGTAAAGCAAAGAAAACTGAAGCTGCTCGATACCTCAATAGTCATACGATCAATTAAATACCGGTCAAGTACGAAAGACTTTGAAAAAAGACATAACATCGTTTACAGCTCGGCTGCCTCTCGAGCAACTCTGTGTAGTGTCTGTGTAACCAATGGCTCAGCCGAGTCCCTTCTTTTCAACCACTTATTGTTAACCCATCCTTCAGAAAGAGGGGCAAAAAACAGCTGCTAGTACCATGCTGTGCTGAATACGATGAGTAACCAAAGTTAAAGGTGAGTCTACCGAAACTCCGACCATATGGAAAATCCGTTAACTTATACACTCTGATGAACTCTGATGAGTAACGTTCTCATTCGGCCTATGTAACCCCTGAAAACTTCAACCAGTATTTCAACACCTATTGCTTTCTTTTATAAGGATTTGCTGATAAAATACTATTTATAAGGGACAACATAAGCCTTATGACAGAAAGTCTTAAGTTTGAAAATGCGCTGGAAGTATCGTTATAAAATATGGAGGAAAGCACATGTCGTGTATCAATCAATCGTGTATCAATCAATTGACGAAAGTTACCAAAATAAGCATAAAAACGCAAAACCTCTCTTTGAAAGCACTTACTCGAAGTCCATTACGTCCATAATCTCAAAAATTATAAGCTCGAACATTGTACAAGACAATGCAAAAGTTATAGAAAAAACAAGTTGCACGACTCTGAAAGCAGAGGCATAATGCATTTACAAATGATATCCGATTACTTCACTTGTAAATTTGGGAATATTTCTACTTGAAGTTTTCATAGAAGAAGGGATTTGATCTCTTAGTCCGCCTAGTTATCTCTAGCATCCCCTGCAGCTCCTTACAGAAACGAAAATTCTGTACGGACACCCGCCTCTTACAGTAAACCGGCACGGCACTTCGTTGCGTCTGTGCTTTTGCACGTAGCCTTCTGTTGACAACATTGGACGCCCATAGATCGCGTACCAGTATTGTCAACAAGTGGCTGGCGCCGCTGTCGCTCGCACGCACGCGATGGACGGACGGACGCACGCCGGTTGAATGTTGAAGTCTGAGCCATTTTGATGCGCAAATCCTCACCCGTCACATACACGACGCGCCGAAAAGGGGCCTTCGGCAAGGACACGGGTGGAAGGTGCGGTAGCCAGGGAGATTCTGTAAGAACCGAGTACCCCCACTGATTTTTCGTTTCTGTCAGCTTCCTAGAAATATGGGCTCTCTTGTTCTTTGCCACAAAGTATACGAAAAATAAATCCCAAATCTAAAAAAAAACATTAGTGTTATCCCCGAAGCGAGTGAGTTAACGCATGTGCGCTTTTGCAACATGCAATGGCGTTCCTCACCAGAAGGAAAATTTGTAACGAATCGAAATTTCGCAGCGGCTCAACAGTAACATGACGCCATCGGTTGAACAACTCTTTAAATACAGATCTTCACTGAATTTTCGTTCTCGTTCTTCGCTAACAAGGCCACCACACCATAGCCAAGTTGATCTCGTTTTCGAACAGCTAATTCCGAAGAAACCCTTTCTTCACTCAGCCAGATGTCCTCCGAAAGTATACTGTCCATGTGAAGCGAGCGCACTCACCTATTATGCACCTCATAATTTTTGAAAAGCTGCTTCATGAAAAACAACCATCCGCAAACAAAGAATAGAACCTGAAAATTCCGTTTCCCTGTCATGCGACACTGCACAACAAAGACATGCAAGGAAAGAGATCCTACCTGCGAACTTATCATAACTCCCACATCCCACGTATGCATTCTTCGTTCCTAAAATGGTATATCCATGTGGGAAAAACTGTTAAACAAGAAAGGACAGGAGGGCACATCCTATAATATCGCTGGTAATAAATTGTGGATTCTACTAGATTGTGAATTTTTATATTTATGTACACCAGCGTGTGGATACATTCCATTATGCAACATTGATAACATAAAAAGAGAAGAAGATCGACCATAACATCAAAGGCGAAGCCCACAAAAAATGGCAGAAGTAAAAAATTGGTGATATACTAATAAATTAGGGTTAGAGCAACATGACAAAAAAAGATAACGTAAAAATCTGACATGAACAACAAAACCAACTACTTACTGTGAATGGAACATAAGTCACCACGAAGAAGTAAACGGTAGCACCGAATGTATCACTTGAAAAGGAGTTACTCTAATTGAAAAACTTCATCCAACTCATTAGTAATGTTTGTGACTAGTAATGGGAACAGAAGTGCAGTGCTAGAACCCGGTAATGACAGTTCGAAATTTGGAGTTAAGAAAAAACGTGCTTCAAGAAAAAAAGAGGTGATGTAGGCATTATGCGAGATGATGACACCGAAAGTGATGTGGAAAGAGTAAAATCTCAGTTGTACGCAATTAGTTAAAGAGCAGACTACACCAAGGTTGCCCTATGTCCATATTCAGTCAAAATTACATGTTCCCACAATCTCCATGCTGTAATTCTCGCCCCTTGTTTTTTTTCAGTCCTACGACCAAATGCTTTCCCAACCCCTGTGCTTCATCGTGAATGGCGCAGTCTTTACAATTCCGACAGAACACGGTCACTTTGGGTGTTGACTCCACTGGAGAAAGCTTCAAAGTTTGACTACTTATCACGTTCTAGGCATCTAGGCAGTTTTCAGACCTGGCAACGACCCAAATGCTATATTTGGGGGTCAGAGATTAGTCCCATAGGGAAATCACAAGAAGAACTTTATCAAGGACCGCACCTTCAGTAGGGAAAGAAGAAACGGTGAAATCCCTCAGCCACCCTAGACCAGTTGATAATGATCCTGCGACTGTTCTAGGACAGCTTACCGCGACATCCGGATCCACGAAGAAGTTCTCCCTGGAAATGATATTGAGAAGCTACACACTAGCAAAAGATTCACCGTTGGGTAACAAAGAATTTACTGTCAAAGTCTTAAAAATCAAGCTGTCTTGAGCAACAATAAATCCACCACCCTAGGTTTTTTAAACAGCTTGTAAAAAATCAATGGAAAACGCTCAAAGGAGAGTGACATCCATTATAACATGTAATGCCACAAATGTAGTAGCGACCATGACACACACGCTTCACTGCTATGACTATCATCGAATTTATGAGTATGTTGACACCCACTTCTTATGATGCTGAGCTCATTACTATCATTGCTAAAAAAGCAACAGATCCGAGATCCGTTCAAGAATTTTTTGTAACATAAAATCCATTGCTCGGGCTGTGGATTCTTCTATTGTTTTAATGAGAAAGTATTGGAGCGAAAATTCGCCTTGCAGTTTGAGACGGAAGTGAAAGAAAAAGGAGCACCACTTAGTGACTAAGATTTTGAGGCACACTGATTCCAATTCCACATCAGTGGCTCTCCCCACTGAAGCAAGATGGGAAAAAGCAATGAAAAAAAGTGGAAGAAATGACAACAAAATGCATAACAAATTTCAAAAGCGCAAAAATGCAGAGAAGGCAATGCCTGATCAAGTGAATGGCCAAGTGTTAATCCTCTGCAACAAGTGTTTCTTTCAGGAGGCTTCTGCCCGTGCCCTCTAGGAGACCACTGGAGGAACTACTGCTTCCAATTTGCAGCCCTCGTTTTGATGCAGCAAACGTGGCACTGTCAACAGTGACCTCAACCTACAAGATGGCCTCAATCATTAACTGAATTGAGCACTTTATTCAGACACGGATAAATATAAGTAGTACGACACACTCACTTCAGTTTCTTCAGGACTCACATTACACTGAGGACTAGCGCTCCTTGAAGACGCGTTCGATAATACAGGAGTTTCTTCTTGCGGCACAATCTTGACAAAGACTATTTTGTTATGAATTTAACTTATTAGCAAAAAATTTGGTGATTGCCTACATCCTTAGGGATGCTTCTGTACCGCTTCATTTCGATTCCCTCGCTTGTCTCCACAATATGAGCATCATTCTCCATTGTAACAATCTGCAATGAATATGTACTAGAAGAGCAAAAAGTCTACGATTCCTCCTCTTCAAGCTCCTCGCTTTCCTCTGAACATCGCTATGTGTTCATAGAACCAGGCGGATCACCGGCCTAAGGCCGTGCTCTCCTCCCTTTCGTGTTGAGATTGAAATGTATTACTGACGCCTACCATTGCTCCTTTTTCTACTTGAAGAACAATCGTAGCACCCCAACATCGAGTAGTAAAAAAATTTCAACAAAATGTTAAGAAGTCTAATTTTCCTAAAAGGAAGCATTGAAAACAATAATTAAACAACTCAGATGTCTTGTTCGTAATGAATTTGGACACCTTAATGCAATTGGTACGGCCTGGAGCGGTTGGATAGGCGCAGAACTTGCATAGTAAAAGGGTAGCGGTGCGGGTTGGAACTGTGTTAGCGGAGATTGCATAGGTACAGAAGAAGCATAGTAAAAGTGTTGCGGTGCGGATTGGAGCTGCGTTGAAGCTGAAGGGTACCCCGTCAAGATCGAGCACTCCCCCCATCTGTCACAAAACACATAGCGGAGCAACTGAAGAGGTTAATTCAAGGTTGATATGGATGGGATCTCAGGCAAGGTCAAAAGAGCACACATAAGCTTGGAATCCCGTCTACAGGAGCATGACACCGGAATGGGCAACGCCAAGGATCGAACATAATATTTCGATTCTAGAAAAGGTCAAACGCGTGCGGTACTTCATATGAGTATTCCCAAACTAGTTTCCCCAAGGCCTAAAGGCCTAAAGGCCTTGGGAAAACTAGTTTGTGAATTCTCATATGAAGTACCGCACGAGAAAAAATTGTTGAAATGGGCAACGTCCAATGTGTGCTAGACATAAGTGAACTTGCAAAGCTACGTCTATGGTGACCAGAATCTGCAAACAGATTCCTGGCGGCGAAATTCAGACCAAAAATTTATAATTCTGCCAGAGCGCTCTTGTTCTTGGGTTTGTTGTGATGCAAGCAGCGTAGCTCAATAGGTAAGTTATAACTGTAAAGTGTCAAAGCCATAACCGAAGGGGAGAGTTCCGCCGAAAATCCTATCTTTACCTGATCAATGGCGTCACTTGCGCGAGATCTATCTCGAGAGTGACTCTTCCTCGCTATAGAAGCCCCGGACTCATTTGTTACTCCTTGTTCAATGCTTGCATAAGAGTGGTGGTTCAGAGGACCATTTAGACCTTCCACTAATGTTACTGTTTCATACCTGAAATGAAATATCCGACTATATTGTAGGACGTGGATCGGACAGAAACTCACCCAAGATTACGCGTTTGCCTACGTGCACGAAGTTGTATAAGCGCTCGGAAGGGAGAGCGGCAAATCGGGCAATTATTGAGCTGTGAAAGACTAGGGTGTATAAAAGTACTTGTGAGCTTAACTAGTCACAAACCTTGTATCTTAAGGTATCTGCACAATTATTACATATACAGAGGTGACGACATGGTAAAATCACAGTGTCACGAATATCACTCATGCATATGATGCACTCCAGCCCACATTCGTCAGAGTTTCCATCGGGTGTCAACTCTTTGTTTTCTATACCGAACATTTCCTGCCGAATATGTGAAATGAAAGTTGTTACAATTCAACAAAAAGCTCGTTGAATGGTTACTCGTACAAACAAGTACTGCTCACCTGGAGAAGGTAAATAACTCCATCGCAGGCGATTTTCTGTCGTAGCGGTTTCAAAATTAGTGCATGACTGCTATCATTTGCAACCTTAACAAAGCTCGCAGAGACAAGATCACACTAACTTCACCTAGTTTATCTGACGCCTCACATCGACTGTGCACATCGTGCTTTGCATTTGCGGCCTGTCGATACCATCTGTTTGTATAACGACCACGATGGGAAAATACAGTCCACCGGAGTAGGTCAGCTGCAAAAATGCGCTCGAATTCATTGAGTCTGGGATAAACAATTACAACTATATTTCCTACAATATTCAATTCGCTAAGTGTGCCTGTTAGTGTTGTTTGTCGATGTGGGTGCATGACGATGTGTGTGTTTTACCGGAAATCCGTAACTCCCCTCTCCCTAGACTTACAGGGTTCATATTTTCAAGGGACACTTTGTACACGATGGAAACACTAATGGCTCGTGACAGGACATGATAGCAACCTATACGGAGCCTCAGAAAGTAAAAGGCACAGGATCCGTCATCACCTCGTTAATGGTGAAGCTTTGGCACTTTAGTACGTGGTGTGGGTTGTTAACGACCGTAGATATTTGGTGGTAAAAATCTTTCGTCTGTTCCATTGGAAAAGAAAGGATGTCAGAGTTGGATGAAAGAGAATTAGTGGTAAGTGTAGTGATAGGGATCGATTATAGGCACAACATTGTAACACAAGGAGGAGTTGGTTCCGTAGTTTTGTTCCCACAGCCGCTTAGCAGTTTTGTAATAGACTTGAGATCAGCTTCAAATTTATACATGTCACGTTGAAAGGCCACTGCGACCAACTAACCCATCCGTGAAAGAGCGCTCAAACGTGGCGGACTATGTGCTTTAGGATAAGGATGTTAGAGGTTGGTAGTACAATTGCGCTCCACCCAGAAGGGAGGCGTGCGTAAAAACTGCTGCTTTGGACCTAGAGCGCTGAAATTCGGTAGGGGTACGAGGGCAGCACATGGGAACGCTGGTGGTAAAAGGCAGGACTGGGCTCCATCCGCGGTGAGCATAGGAGGTATGGTGAGCATGGAGCGTGCGTAAAATGAGCGTAAACTGAGTAAAAGCACGCAGTTAAGTTGGAATAAGCAAAAAATGAACCATGTTAGTTAAAAGGTAGGGAACAGCTGGGCTGGACTCCACCCGGGAAATTGAGAGGTTGGAGGAGGAGAGCGAAGAGTCTGGGAGGGTCAGAGTATGAGCGTAATTTGAGTAAGGAAAAAAGTGAAGTTAGAATAAGTGGGACATGAGCCGGGCTACATGTAGACACAGGATTTGAGCGGAACTTCGTTCATGGCAGACAGGGAGCGCACGAAATTTGTCGGAGTGCGTGTGATTGACCGAAAACTAATAACTGCTGTTCTGCTGGGAGAACGTCCGTTGCGCGTGTCCGTCGAAAGTAGGTCACCCCGCGCCACCCCAACTGAGGTCTTGAGCTGACATTACAGTACCGCCAAGTGTAAGTGGAGCGAATGATTTGCATTTGTCTGTGATATCTTCCCTTCGGCTGACTGCTGTGGACCAAGCGAAAATCGTATGCCCCGCAGACAACTGCGACGTTTGTCAAAGATCGCGCGCTGGTGCGTCGCATGCGACAGCTGCGGCGTGACCTAGTTTTGACGGACGCGCGCAACGAAGCGCACCCGTTCTTCTGGGGTCCATATGAGATGAATATCGGAAGTGCAGGAAGCAACCCGAGAATTCGTAAACGCACATCAATAGTACAGGATAGAGGCGCTTCTTAGAAATTTCAGAACAGGGCTTTCCAATAGAAAGCCTTTCTGGGGTTCATTAAAGATAGGCGATTGCTGAAGATAGTCAACACGAGGTGCCCGAGTTCACACGAGCTTAGTACGAGGGCTGCCTTTTATATTTTGAGATTTGGCAATACTACTGTAGCAATCTAGCAACTGACACCACTATCGTAAAGTTTGACTATTTTGAGGTTCCGTTGCGAAATTAGAGCGCAATTTGTGTTGTTCACACTAAGTTATAAGGTTTTGTTTAGGCCAAGTTATGGGGTTGAACCGTGAGCATTTTCGCGCCATTATTTTCTACAACTTTCGACGTGGACTAACTCAACAGCAATGCATGGATGAACTTAGTTCAATTTTTCGTGATGAAGCTCCATCCAGGACTAGTGTTTAACGATGGTGCAGTGAGTTCACCCGAGGTCGTAGTTTACTCGAAGACGAATTTCGTGAAGGTCGTCCAAAATCAGTTGTTGTTCCGGAAACCGTTAATACTGTGCACAAACTAATATTGTAAGACCGTCATGTGACCTATCGTGAGATTGGGACAACCTTAGGCATTAGTGGGACCAGCATACATTCAATAATGCATGTACGTTTGACTGTAAAAAAATTGTTTTTGAAAAATTTGCCAATCCTCCAAAAAAGGAACTCGTGTCGATTGATCGAAAGAAATGCTCGAAAAATTCGATCGCGGTGCTTCGAAACACGTCTACGACATCGAGACAGGTGATGGATCACGGATATATGCGTATGAGCCTGAAAGGAAACAGCAGTCGACCGTATGGGTATTTCAAGATGGGCCAAATCCAACAGGAGCTGTCGCGCACCAAGCACTTCGGGGCAATTGATCTCATGTTTTTTCTGGAAAAACTGGACATGTCGCAACCGTATCACTAGAACAAGAAGAACAGTCAATTCTGAGTGGTATACCACCATTTGTTTGCCAGTTGACTTCCAAAAAATCATGAAAACCAACTGCTGAAGACGGATCACTCTTCACCACGACAATGCAAGCTCCCACGCATCGGCTCAAACAACTGCATTTCTGAGCACTCAAAACAACGATTTGACAGGTCATCAGCCATGTAGTCCCCGAGTGACTTCTTCTCATCCCGTACGTACAAAATAAAATGGGAGGTCAACGTTTTTCGACACCTGAAGAAGCCGTTGATGCGCTCAGAATCCATGTTTTAGAGTTACCTACATCAGAGTGGCAAAAGTGCTTCGAGAATTGTTTCGAGCCCATGCAAAAGTATATAGATCTTAATGTAGAGGATTTTGAAAAGCAGTAAACCGATTTTCAATAAATAGTATTTGTTTCTGTTTTCAAATCTCAAAATATAAAAGGCAACCTACGTATTCAACAGAAATGCAAACCGGGAAGCAAGTATCAAGTACACAGGCCCTTGTAACACGTCCGTCAGTTCACCGCTTTTTCAGTTTCTTAACAACCGAAAGATTAGGAGTTGATAGCTGATATAAGAAAGATCGAAATGTAAACCGGGAATTCATCTTAAACTTGCGTACATAAAATCACATTCACAACTTTTTGTACTTTTTTGCAACAGAATTCTTTAGATAAAGACGTGTGGTAAGAAATTTCACCTGAGAATGTGTCCATACGATCATACTACTAAAGGTAAAGATTTCTGCGGGGAGTCCGAAATCAGAGCATTAAGGATAAATATTCATAGAGAGGCCAACCAACTCACGTCTGCTAAGTCCCATTTTGATGGGTCAAAAGTAAAGTTGTTGAATATTTGTTCGGAACCAGTATCGAAATGAAAACGATCCGAACAAGAGACTCGCTTGTTACGGTACGCAAACCTGAAAATAATAGAATCAACTCGTTAACATGTAGTGTTAGTATTAGAAACGAAATTACATTAACGAAAATCACGGAATCACGCACTGAATCTCCCCATCTTGATAAAGCTCTCTGGCATTGAAATGAATTTGAACAAAACAGGAACAATCAGCATCTAATATAAACTCCAAGCGGTAAAAACATGCGTCACTTTGAGAACCATTGCAGCCTTTCATCCTGGAAATAAGCTTACGGACTAAACATTGTCCTACTGAACATTTTACATGATCCATCAACAGAGTAACATCTACCAATTTGATAAAGATGAATGGCATTCTTTACAAACCTCACAAACTTTACCGACTCCTTTCTAATATTAATAAGCAGATGAAGCGGATGCACTTCATCACTTCCAAGAGGTGAAGCGTAAGGAAACTGCAACAATTTTGTCATTTGATGATGATATCAGCACAGAAAATGTGAGACAGAGGTGGGGGGGGGGGGGGGGGGGGGGGGGGGNGGGGGAGGATCCTTATTATATTTAAGTGCTCGCGTCTGCCTGTCTGTCTGTACATCTGTCTGTCTGTTTGCACAGAAATCCGTAACTCCTGTCCCCGTACCTAGAACGTTCAAACCTGGTGGGAGCACAGGCGGCAGGATGAAAACAAATATGATGGGTGGTAGGATTGGACTCCGCCTACAGGGGCGGGTCTTATGCGAAATAAATGTTTTGGCGGAATATCATAACTCCCGTCCCCGGGGCCCCAGAGCTTTCATACTCATTTAGAGTACTAGGCAGGATGGGAACACCTATGGTAGGTGGTAGAAAGACACGTGACATGTGGGATGTGACGGGGTCGAACTGATAACAACTGATAAGTGCTGATAAGTGGCTCCAGAAAGCAAAACCCATCTACGAAAAAGAACCCCGTCGGAGAAATCAGTTCGGTGTCGAAGGTATGTAATTTTGGCTCTTCAGTATGTTTCATCCGGTAGGACGGGATGGTAAAATTAAAACTTCTTGATTACGAAGAGATGAAAGGCTAGTTCATTTACTGCTGCAATATTATGACGCTACCCAGCAAGGTTTGTGACTCAATGAGGGATCGTGTTCCTCTTTGCTTTCATGTTGTTCGCTACAAAACTTATCCAACCTGCGGCTCTCGCCTTCTAAGGTGCTTTATCAGCTCCTTCCAATTGTTATAAAGTCTATCACATATCATCGGTGTTCCCGCCCTGTCTCCTGTGCTCCTACCAAGTTCGAACGCTCTAGGTCCACGGGGACAGGACTTATAAATTTCCGGTCAGACACACACACATACACACACAAACACACCAACACACTTAGCAATTATATATAGTAGCATTCTACATACTAAGGTGCTACTGGGACCTGGAAATCTTATTATTCATTAAGAAGAGTCGTTATAGGAGGTTATTTTCAAATTTTTAATATGCAAACTGTGATTAGCGTTATCCATTTAAAGGCACTGGTGTGGATCGCAAAGCCTTCAAGTCTCCAAGATTCACACCAGTGGCTTCCAAATGACCTAAATTACCGCGTTTAGTTTTTCTTAGCTCTTAGTTATCTCACAAGAAGAAATACTATCCTCAAGAATAGCCGAGAACTGTACGGAAGGGGTCATCTAAAAAAAGACCGACCTAACAAGTGATGCAAACGTTTTGAGAGGAATTAAACCAACCTTATATAAACTACCAAAGCACTTTAGGGGATGTATCAATTTCATGCCCATGCATTAAACTCAACATTGATGGCGTAACGAATTACTCATTGAAAGGATGATATGCGCTATAGTCCAGTAACATACATGGATACAACATACGTGCCAATCTTGAGAATAAGAATGAACGTCTCGACACAAAACTTGAAGCTCACCGGTACTGATCGACTTCCAAGTAAATCTAGATCACTGTTTTCACCAAATAAGAAGGCTTCCGGTTTTGCCAAATCAAAACGGCCACCACACATAAGAAAATGGGATCCAAAATATGATCCTAAATCAATCATAGCGGAATAAATCAAATTCGTATTACAAAAAATTTGCAGAACAATAATTATGAATCGAGAAATTTGCTTGTAGAAAGTACCTGCTGCATTAGCAAAGGTCAGTTGTTGCTCGGGATCTTCATCATCATTAGCACGAAGATTCGCAGGTTGCCTAGTAAACAGCACAGCAAATCTACTTGTAACCTGGCCCATGAATGATTTCTGGAAAAAGATTCATTTAAGAAGCGAACCAAAACATCCGGGAAGGCTACAGTTACGATAAAATCTCGTTTCAGCGGCGTTTACAGCGACAATGAAGGAGGAGGGGAACAGATACGGAAACCTAGTACGGGCACTCGGTCCTCACGAAAAACCAAAAAAATAAATTCAATGGACGCAGAGCATTCATCCTGGGAGTTAAACCATATCAATTATAAAGCCTAACAGACGTGATCTGAATGATGATCATGATGGCATTATAATAATGACGTAGAACGAAGCATTTGGTCCGCGACCATTTCACGTCTATTGCATATTATTTTACGGTAAGATGCTTAAAAACTGCCAAATTTCTTCAGTACGCGTACACTTTACTCTCCTGTGCGGGATTTGTCTAGTATGTTGCGGCGACCACTTACATCCATTGAAATTAAAGCCGACGACGTTGACCATATGGAGAAAGTTCTACTGGAAGCGTACCAAAAAAAGGTCTGTTTTTCGAGCTCTGTTTCTCATTATTTTTATCAAGAAACATGGAAAAGAGGAGGCTGGGATGGAAAACATCACTTCTGATTGCAATCGCGAAAAGATCGTTTGAACCTCCGAGTTGTTCAAAAACTGCTCTGAATGGTCTGCGTGAAATGCACATGGTCTGCAGAAAATGCCTCATACAACCATCGACGACCGCAAATTTTCACAAGCTCCTGTTGTACCACGCGGTATTTTCCATCGCATGTTCTCACAAATAAATTTTCTGTAATAAAGTCGTGAAGGAATAAGAAACGTTCATATCATGTTATATTGTCTAGAGTTTTTAAAATGTGCGCTAAAAATCAGAACATACGAAACGCCCTTGAAAGGCTCTACTGGCTACTTTCAGAGTTCGACGACCGTCCGTCCGTCCGTCCGTCCGTCCGTCCGTTCAGCGCGTGCTGCGACGGCGTCGCTAGAGTAGTGTTGACAGCGCTGGCAAGTGATCCAGTGTGTTGACAACGGTCAGGCGCCGCCGTCGCAGCACGCGTCGAACGGACGGACGGACGGACGGACGGATGAATCGTTGAGGTCTGAAAGCAGCCACTGACCTGAGAGCAAAAATAGAGTAATAATATACAAAAAGATGTCTGGAGACGTCACTGATAAAGCTACATAGTTTTCATATAATGTGATACTCTTGACTTCATACACTGTCTTGTCCTTACTATATAGTTTTAAAATGTGTAGTAATAACAGAATTGATAATAGTAATAATAATAATAATAATAATAATAATAATACTAACAATAATGGTAACAAGATAGTTCCCAATTCATGTAATTAATACCAGTTCTCTGGGACTGCCAGATAGCACACCAGCTAACCAATAAGGAAGGTCACCCCACAGGCGAGTTAGTGGATGGACAAGGAAGGTGCGAAGTAAGTAGATTTGGACCCAAATACCGACTCCCCTCCAGCTCTACTGGATCGGCCCTCCAGGATCTTCTAGCCCAGCTTCCAGTACATTCTGTTTGAGTGTCCTTTCTAGGCTAGGTGCAGCTTCCACCACCGACTCCTCCGTTCCATTCATGTGCTTGGTTTCTTGGGAAGCTCGACGGCTATGAGACCTGCGCTGTGGAGCCAACTTCGCCAGCCAGTACTTTTACTGTAACCCTACAGCGATTGTACCTAACACTCCCTTCGTCTTTACACTCTCTAGAATCTTGGGAGTACGCTATCTGTATGGGCCTTACATTGCTCGGCCTTTCCAGATTTCTTCGCTTTTTCTGCCAACAGTTTACCATTTTTCTACATCAACACTACTGTTTGAATTGAGTTAATAATTTGGTGCTAACGTACTGTTTCTTCAATTCTGTTTTGTTTTGGTTCAATTCCCTTTGGTATTTTTGGTTGTATTTATACGAGTTGATGCATGTAATTTCTATCGGTCCTTCCATATTTCCTTTGCATGGATGTGGGTATTTCGTCATGCCAGTGCGTGATCTGTGCATGATAATCTTTCACCACACTAGCACTCGCTTCACTCGCCCACCTCCGCATTTGAAGGCTACAATGTCGCACAATTTTCACAAGTTCGACGCGGAGGATGAGTTCAGAAAGGTTCTCGACAAGGTCCAGAAGCTGTCTGACGGTTGGCGTCAAGCAGTGGATGGGGATGGTGCATAGCTCTGATCTTAAGTCTGGTTCGCTATTGAGATATCTACAAAAAGTCGGGGGGAAGGATATATGCATGAACTTAATATTTTTCAGCTGACAGTAAAAAAGCCGAAGCAGAAATATTGTTCAAGGCTTCCTCGTTTATTTTAATCTGAGATTCAACTGTTTTTCCCCCCTCATACATATCATTGTTTTCAGGGAGCTACAAAAACACCTGACTCCGATCCGGGTAGCACAACCCGAGATAATTCCGCAAGCGAAGGTAAGATGAGCTTCACAGTAGGATTGGTTTTAAGTTCAAAGCCTTTTTATTAGCTCTGCTGTGTATAGCATTCGTATGTCAAAACTAAGCATTTGTTCTTTATCTGACAAGAAGGATACTTGGTCGGAGTGGTCCCAAAGTGGTGTTTTAGAATGCTGCTGACTTAAAATCAACTCTTCACATCTGACAAGCGATTCTAGGAACAAAATTATGGAATCGTCTTCTCTCTATGTTGCACCACTGGCTCGAAATGATGACCGAACCAAACAGTCTCTTCACTGTGCCGTAGTAGTGCAGTTGGGAAGGCGGGAAACTCAGGCATGGCATTGATGTACATGGCCGTTTTGTTTTTCCATAGAACATGTCCTGGACTTGAGCGAAAGGTTTTTTTGCATCGTATGGACTATATATGTCCTTCACATTTGAAGCGCTCCGAGTGTGCTGATTCAACAAAAACTTCTCTTCGCCAACACCAACTGAATTGCGGTGCCTTCTACCGCGAACACTAAAGTTTGTGTCACGAAATTTTCGGGAGCTCCATGCACTTTCGGCAAAGTACGGTCGAGTGACCCATGAGCCCTGTTGGGTCGAAATATTGCCCTCACTTTCGTGGACCTCAGATCTACTTTCGGCTTGCTCTGGAATTGTCCTCGATGGAGCATTCATGGTGATAAAACGAAGTTGTATTTTATGCACTGTGGAGTGTCTCTTTTTGCCATTCTACCTGCAGCATTAAATACTACTTAGTGTGTATATGTGTGTACCAGTCGGATGTGTGCACCCGGCTAACGTCGGGCTCTCCTCATTCTTGTGTTAAAGCAGACCCGCCGCCTGCACCTTCCAGAGTTTGAAATCTCTGGTTCATAAAAACGGAAGCTGATTTCCAGCAGAACACGCACACACCGACTAACTCCGTGCGTTTTCCCGCTTATTCCAACTTGGCTTCAGGCTTCCACTCGAAGTACGCTTATTTTATCACGCTCATCCCCAACCCTCCATGCATCCGCGAGCTGGATCCACTTCAGTTACCTTCTACTATCTACCATCGGTGTCTTAAATTTACCGCCTGCAATCGTTCCAAATTTGAACGATCCAGGCTTAGCGATTCTCGCGTCATCCCGCCTCCCGTGGGTGGAGTCAAGTCATGACACCTCTCAGCATACCCATACTGCCGCCTTTATTCCTAGAAAATTTGAATGCTTCAGGTCCGAACAGTCAATTCACGCATCCTTCTGTATCTCTAATGACCTTGAACGCTCTAGGTGCACAGGAGTTGCGAGTGTCCACTCAAACCCCTTACATTGAGGGTGGAGTCCAGTTCTGTACTCAGTATAAGTGTCCCCATCATGCTGTCTGTACTCCTACCAAATTTGAATGTTCTAGGTCCGCGGGGACAGGAGTTATGAATTCCCATGCAAACAGATAGACAGGTAGACAGATAGACAGACGAATGGGCGGACGGACGGACAGAAAGACGGACGGACAGACAGACAGACGCGAGCGCTTTTTATATAGTAAGGATTCCTGTGTAAATAATTGGAAACTTATCTAATCTCCAATAATCTGGAAATCAAGAACTGGTGTTTATATTTATGAAGAGAAAAAACTCAATTATGATGGCTTCTGATAATAGTTTTATCGTCGGTTAATAACATCAACAAATACCACTCAAATTTCCGATCGATTGGTCAGCTTTCCCACTTATAGAAACGTCGGCCCATGAGTTCCTTTAGAGTTCGATGTCAAAGTTGGGGTACTCGCCTAGACCTGGACATTCCCTATCGAAAACTTCAAGATCAGGGATACATAAATCACTCAGAAAGATGAATGGCTTGTTGACGATCATGCTGATCCTGTCATTCTATTTACATTGGAACCTCCTCATTCAGTTCACTTCGGGATGTTTCTACAATGCATTATTAGTTCTACGGTTATCAAGCGCCCTCTGAGCAGTGTTGCATACCATTTTATTGCCATTACAAGACCGCTTCCAAAAGTTGATGTACGATGTGAATGGTAATCTCTGATTAATGCTGTCATGTCGTTAGCTCCTTCAGCTAATTGCTTTAAGTCCTCGTCACTCGCTCAAAAAAGCGGGCTTACCTTTCAAGCCGTTATATCTGGCAGGTGAGATGATTGTGTGCGTAAGCAAGCTTAATTGGCGCAAAGAAATGCATATGTGACAGTGTTACTTGCGGCATCGCGAATGGTTTAGGCAAATGTATTTGTATTTATTCTGTCCAGTACTGTTTTTACTTAATTGTAACGACTGGATCGCTCGCTATCTTTTAATCCTAATTTTATGTCCAAATTTCATCTTGTGCAAGGTTGGTGTGCTGCCTCCCTCAGTTCCATCTACTCTTTTCGATAAAACAACTCCAGTCGAGTACTAATGCCGTTGTACAACAGTTTAGCACATGTTAAATTGCGCTGCAGTTCTAGCTAAACCAGTTGCGAGTCTGTGCCCGAAACACGTGAAAAACACCAATACCGTAATGTTTTGATCCATTCTGACCATCCATCCATATATAATTTGCTAAGTAAGTCTATTGCTTTGTCGGTGTGTTTTTGTGTGTATGTGTTGGTGTGTGTGTCGGTGTGTGTGGTGTATGTGTGTGGTCGGTGTATGTTTGTGTGTCTGTATGGGTGTGTGTAAGTGTGTATTGTGTATGTCTGTATATGTGTCAGTGTGTGTGGTTGGTGCGTGTTTGTGTGTGTCGGTGTGTATGTCGGTATGTGTGTCGATGAATGTGTCTGTGTGTGTCAGTGTGTGTGTCGGTGTGTGAGTGGTGTATTTGTGCATCGGTGTGTGTCAATCTGTGTGTGTCGGCGAGTGTTTGTGTAAGTATCGATGTGTGTGTCGGTGTAAGTATCAGTGTGTTTATTGGTGTGTGTGCGTGCGTCGGTGTGTTTTCGGTGTGTGTGTGTGTCGGACCCCGCCTTCAGGGGGAGGGGCGTGCTTAATATAGATTTTTCGCAAGTTCATAACTCCTGTTTACGTTGATCCAAAGCGTTCAAATTTGGTAGGAGTACAGGCGACAAGGCGAGAACACTGATGATGTGTGATAAGAAGTGATAGCAATTGAAAGGAGCTGATATAGCTCTTTAGTAGGCGAGAGCCGCAGAATCCGTTACCTCCTTCGTTTTAACGGTGGAGCCTTGGCACTTCAGTAAGTGGTGTGGATTTAGAAGAGACAGTAGAAGATTAGTGATAGAGATCGATAACATCTGTTAGAGACTGACAACGAGCCATAGAAGGCGAGAGTTATTAGGTCTACACGTCTTTCATGTTAATAGTGAAGCCCTTAGTAGGTGGTTGGGATGTGATAGGACCGAGAGTGATTGCTGACAAGGGCTGATAACAAGCAGGCAAGGGCTGACAAAAAGCCTAGAAGGCTACAGCCACTAGGTTCGTAATTCTCTTCGGGTCAACAATGGAACCTTGGCATTCTCATAGGTCATGCAGGACGTGACGCTGTCGTAAGTACTCTGACAGAAACTGGTAACAGCTGATACAAAACTCAGCACTAAACTTAACCCAATCTGGAATTTTCAACTTATGTTATCTACGTAAAGAAAAGGGTCCGTTGATAACGACACCTGATAATGGTGTTATCATCACTCGAAACACTTGAAAGTAGCGCCCAAGGCGTTGGTTGCCTAACAGTTGGGTCTTTGATTGGAATTTAGTATTAATAAAAAGAGCAGAAGAAAGAGAATTTGAATTCAAGGCGTAAGCACCGACTTACGCCGAACATAATTTGCACTGCCCTGTTAGCCCTGTGCCAAACTTCGTGTACAGGAAAATATTACTTGTTCCAAAGGAGAGGAGAGTGAGGAGGGATAACTTCGTCAAAGGCTGCTTTCATAGTCCGGCGGCCGGCCGGCCGGCCCGCGCCGGTGCGCCGGCTGACGTAAAACGAATTAGTTCGTATGTAAGAAATCTACGTCTGTTGCATTTTCTTTCACGGTCAGAACCCGTCAGAACCGTGACATAAAATGCAACAGACGTAGATTTCTTGCATACGAACTGATTCGTTTCACGCCAGCCTGCGGACTATGAAAGCAGCCAAAGGAGAAGGGAAGCCCGGCGGGCAAACCGATGGTGCGGTAATAAGATTATTAAAGTGCTGTTTTTGCTATAACTATTTTCGAAAATTTGCAGGTAGGCTTTCATCTCCCACAGAAGCCTTTTCTTCGTCAATGGACACATCCGCCAACCAAACTTTACCAACGGTTTTGTCTCCGGGAAATGGTTTCGGATCCGTTGTATCATCTTAGCAATTCTTCCCTCTGTGATTCGTTGTCATAATATATCATACAAAGTTCCTGACACTGTGCAAACTTGTTGAGGTTGTTTGGATGATTTCTTAAAGATGTCTGAAAAATGCTGTAATAAACGTTGTTGTTGAGATGATAAATAAATATTCACTTTGCTTCGGTCTTCCCGCGGTTATAAAGCTCAAGTTATGTTAGCTTTATATTTTCAATTTGTATTTGCATCGGTTTTTACGAACTAGACCAAATAGCTTATGTCCATTGTTTTGCGTCAGCGATGGAGAAACACGGATATCAACAGCCTAGAGCCCGGAGCAAGAAAACTACCTTGAGCGATAAGGGGGATGATGTTGTCAAGGAGACAACTAGTACAGGTCATGCATGTTCTCGCTCGTCTGATTTATGGGTTTGCCTTCTGAACTACATACCATAACATTCAGGAAAGCCGAATGAAAAAAAATCGCGGCGTCGCATAACTCCAAGAAACGATGGTAAGCTGAAATCGTGGAGATTGATCATAAGAAACCTTTCTTTCAAGGTTGGTTTTTCTACTTTTTTGAATAACTGACAGCTAGGGCGGAGAAAAGGAAGAGGAGCCGAGCCCATAATGGCCGCTTACGAACGTATCGCAGCTTTTGGATGTTGCAAATATGTTTTTTTACATCCGAGCCCTTGGCACATCTCAGCTTTTTGCACGAGATAATCGTCTCACCCACCTAACCCGGAGCTCCTCTCATTTTAGAAGTCACGTAGAAACAATATCCTTTTGGCTAAAAACCACCTTTAACCACAAGTAAAGTGTGGTGGCGAGCACCCGACGACCAGAGCATTCAAAAACTACTTGACAGCTTCTTTTCTAGGTTCTGTGAGTGTGTGGATCACTGATGTATATTTGTTTTAGTGAACGTTTTCATCAGAACTGTTATTTTTAGACAACACGCGAAGACCTGCAGAACGTTTGTTCAAACTTCGGATCGTTTACCGATATCGTTCTGCCGGCATCCAAGAAGATACCCGGGCGGACCGCTGGCTTCGCATTCGTGCAGTTCAAAACGCGGGAATCCGCCGAGAAAGCTTACGAGTTCTTCAACAGTAGGAAGTTTGAAGTGAGCGTATAATTGATGGAAGATTTTTGTAACTCACAGTTTTTTTTCATACGTAGGAAGAGCACTTCACAATACTGCTCGTCCCTGAAGGCCTGCTTTAGGCTTTGTATTGATCATTGGGCGTTAGACCTCAAGCATCGACTCGCGAAACGCTATGCTCGGATGATGCGCCTGATTTGTACTCGAATTCTGGTCGTTATTGTAGAATTGGACGGTTTTTATGCACTCTCACGAGCCGTTCCTTTTTGCACCTTTTCTTTGAATGTTCCACGCTCCGTTTAGTCACTGTGGTGAAATGAAAACCTGACTATATTTCTAGATGTAAAAGAAGTTTAAAATATGAAAACTGGATAACTGAATAGTAAAAAGAGGCATTTTGTGAAATGCCGTGCCCCTCCCCCTGACTTGGAGGCAATCAATATGAAGACCGTACTCAGTTGAAAACCTCACGAATGGTATTTACTTGCGACCCTGGGTTTTGTATGCTTTTTTAAAGCTAGATACAGGTGTTGTTTATCAGCAGGTAAACTCACCTCGCCTTACTTTTTTTTAGCGAGCATTTTACAAAACGTTGTGTGGGTTAGCTTTTCTTATTCAGGGCAGACTGGTTGCGGCAGATTGGGCTTTGCCGAAAGATACTTACGAAACAGCTGTACGGGAAGGTATAGATAGGTCATTAGATTATTATGCTTCAACTCGTTTCGAAGACCACTGTCAACAACTGTTATCCTTATTGTTTCAGAACGTGAGAAGCTAAAGAAGAAGGTGAAGTTGGAGGAACCGGGCGATCCAAAAGAAGAAAATTCACAAAGTTCAAAGTAAGCCAGTATCGCATGAAATTTCATCGAATTGAGTCTTAATTACTGTCCTTCACAAGAACTTTTTCAAACTTTCAGACTTTCGGAGACACCTTTTCAGCCTACAGTTAGCAAACAAAGGAGCGATGCAGAGGAAGAAGATAATATGAGGTTAAGGTTAAATGTCTCTTCTTTCCGCTCAGAAAGACCGAGTAGATTATTTTCAGTGATGGCGACATAACTGACAACAGTAGTCACGAAGATAGTATAGAAGGGGAAGATGCGAGAATGGACATAATGGAAGAAGACGGTGATAACCTTGACGATGGTCGCGAAATAAAAAGAAAGGATCCGGCAGTTGATGAGAAACGTGTAGTTTTCCTGAGGTGATAGTATCGCACCGTTTTTCACTTATTGCCCCGATCGATTAATTTCAGAAATCTCTCTTTTGCCACTACAAACGAGACGCTGAAGAAAGAAATGGAGAAGTTTGGGGAAGTAAAGCTTGCCATCTGTTGTAAATTTCGTGAAAGTGGACACTCCAGAGGTTATAATACTCGTTTATAATATAACTAGTCGGGTCGCCTGGATTACACCGGGCCTTATTTCTTACTTTTACAAAGAAGTTAGAAAATGTAATTGCATGGGAGGCATCTCTTTTATTTAACGCTGAGGCCTTGAGTGCAAGGAAGGCTGGGTAGCCGAACTCACCTGTGCTCCGAGTCAGTCTAAGCGAAAGGATACAGTTTTTACCTGAGCCTCAGGAGGAGAGGAGCGGTGGGGTTGGGTTGAGATGACTGGCTCGTGCAAAAAGCTAGGTTGCGGTATGATTTGAATATTCGACTGTCTCACCCACGCCGGTGCTCTTTTCTTCCTGAAGCTTAGTTTCTATGGAAAATTATGCGCCTGGTCTGGAAAATAGGTCAAATTCCGAAGGTATTTTCGGTAAAATCCACGGAGCAAAAAGTTTTTTGCCCACGAAGACTAACCCCTTCTCCCCTAAGTTGGTTGCGAACGGATAGATGAATCATCCACTCAAATAAATATAGAGAAGTGATGAAAAGAAATTACGATAGGGACAAAAAGGAAAAATCATTCAAGGTTGGATAAGAGGTATTTATAGGTTCTGAAGTAGGAGACAGGTGGGATTGTGATGAAGTCTTGGGCCTGAGCACCTATGAAGTGCACTTATCGCATTTGGGTTCATAAAACCCAGACAGATCAGATGAAGCTGAGGATGATTAATTAGGAATTTTTAGTTGATGATTAGTAAGAAAGATTAGGAGATTAGATTAGACTTTGCCTGTGATCCTGTTTTCGGAATCCCAGCCGTCGACAGCGATGTCAGCGCCGCCGGTGACGGGGTGGCCGGCAGTGGTGCCGCAGCAGCAGAGAGGAATGCGACGGCGCTCGCAGCGGAACACGCCGCTGTGGGTGGCCGTTTGGAAGCTGTCGCAGGCCATACTGACCATCAAAGTGAAGGTAGCGGCCGCCGAAGTATGACAAGAAGCAGGGACCCGTACGAGCAACGTCGAAGCAGCCGTGCGAAGTATAGGAGTGGTAGCCGTCGTCGCGTGGTGAGTAGAAGCAGGAGCAGAAGCGTTAGCGACAGCCGTTCACGGAGAGAGCGAAGCAACAAGAGTGCGGTGGCGCACACGCTCAATGTAATGACGGTGGACTTTGATCGGTTAATAAATAATGTATTAACTGTTCCGTTGTGTAGCCAGAACTATAGACAAGTTAGCCTCCCTTGTTGAGTGACCGTAGGGTCACTAGGAGTGGCTCACATACAGTTGTTGGCTTACCATAGCTGCCTGCGGGGAAACTCGATTTCGCCTGCGTAGTGAGTAAGATATTACAAACTTCTCAAAAAAGTTTGAATTCTCGCGATCCATTTTTCCGCAATTTCCCTATTTCGAAGAACTGCTCAGTATGAAGAAGGTAATACTGCTAGTATCTCTCTATATATAATCCACAAGTTTGGTGTGTCTGTTTGTTTGTATGTATGTATGTATGTATGTATGTATGTATGTATGTA
>UZAF01017049.1:0-56443 GCA_900617895.1 Haemonchus placei | reverse complement strand
TTCTAATCTATAATACAGCAATCAAAAAATCAATAGATTGATTTGAAAGATCGATGGAACCACTTCTCATCTCGTAGGACGAGATTATGAAGGTTCCATTATTTGCACCATAAATAGAAAACGGGCGTTCCCGCTAATAAGCGGTGGATCCAAACTCCCGCCATCAACGTGGCGGAATGGAAAATCATTCCTTTTGGTCCTTGCGCGATTCCTTTCGGCCTACAGTAGAGAAGACAATCAATTCTTCCGATCAATCAGTTTTTGCAGATTACAATAGATGGTGTGGAAATCGACAAGATTAACATCGAGTTCCTTCGAAATTACGTCGGAGTCGTCTCACAAGAGCCGATGCTTTTCAATACAACGATTGAACAGGTTGGTCCATCGGTGAAAGACCTGTTCCTCTGAAGACACTCCCTCATTCAGAACATCCGCTACGGACGAGAGAATGTCACCGACGCGGAAATCACCGCTGCTCTACGTAAAGCAAACGCTTATAACTTTGTACAGTCGTTCCCTGATGTGAGTGACAGAAGACCATCTTGTTGGAAGAGGTTTCCAGACTGCGCACACTTCTTTTCAGGGGATCTATACGAACGTTGGTGACCGTGGTACCCAGATGTCCGGTGGCCAGAAGCAGCGCATAGCCATTGCTCGTGCGTTGGTCAGAGATCCGAAAATTCTCTTGCTGGATGAGGCCACTAGCGCCCTCGACGCCGAAAGTGAACACATTGTTCAGCAAGCGCTGGAGAACGTAAGTGTCGAAGCGCTTGTCTGAGAAATCATTGAGTAAATCTATTGTGTCAGGCGTCCAAAGGAAGAACTACCATTGTGGTTGCTCATCGATTGTCGACAATTCGAAATGCTGACAAGATTGTTGCCATGAAGAATGGAGAGGTATTGTGAAATGTGGTTTTTTTTTCTAACAGATTCAAAGAAAAGTCGGTTACTTCCCAGGTGATGGAAGTCGGCACCCATGATGAGCTGATCGCCCGCAAAGGACTATACCATGAGCTGGTCAATGCCCAGGTGTTCGCCGACGTGGACGATAGTAAGTTACCCCTCTTTTGGACAAGAGCCATCGACGGTTGAATCTTCAAGTCCCTCCTCATTCCCGTTGTTACAATATAATGGGATATTGGGAAATTTTCGAGCTGGAACTGGGCATATTGCCCAAGCCCGAATTGATCCTCTTGCACGTAATTATCTCGCAAAGATGGCGATAGTGAATCTCTTTCTCAGGAAACCAATATAAGGTCAGATGGTAAAATCTACAAATTGGTACTCATTCCTTATTAACAGATAGAGCCGTTGAATTGCGCACAATTTGACCTATCTATAGAGGGATTTGGAAGCGTACAACACAAAAGGAAACTTGGCACTCGCCGCACTCTAGCTTCACTTAGTGGGTTACTTGGCAAGGGCCGTATAGATTCCACCAACATGTCCGATTACGGAATTTGGCTGACTGGGAACGTGAGTAAGACGCTCTGAAACGGACCGGGCGGGTGCCCAATATCCTCTGAGTGGTTGGAAACCAAACCAGAGCATCTCGCCCATGTCTTTGACGTGATGTTTGTATGCTGCATCTACGGTCGATTCCCTCGATATACATATACTGCAAAACCTTTGTTTTAAGAAAGTGGCGAGCCGGGCGATCGACGGCGTACGATGTCATCTTCACGTTCGAGATCTCCATCATTAGCCTCACCCGAATATAAGGTACAGACTTCTAGGCCATATCTTGACCTCATTCCGTGATCATTTCTGCCTTTCAGCGGCTCAAGTCTCAAATGTCCGTAACCGAAAATACTGCTGGTGGAGGTGCTCAGAACGATCCAGTGAAAGCAGAGAAAGACTTAGAACGTCTGAAGAAAGGTGATTTTGCCTATCCTCCTCCTTTACCGTCATAAGTCGATGAAACCCCTTTCTTCTCAGAACTGGAAGAGGAAGGTGCCGCCAAGGCGAATCTTTTCAAAATTCTCGGCTATGCTCGACCAGAATGGCCATTTATCGCCCTCGCCGTTACTTCTTCGATCGTTCAAGGCTGTGTTTTCCCAGCATTCTCACTCTTTTTCTCGCAAATTATCGACGTACTGTTCATACTTCTCCTCTTTTGATTTCTCCAATCATTTGTTTCGTTCAGGTGTTTTCCAAGCGACCAGGTGACCCTACGCTCAAAAGCGACGGTCATTTCTGGGCACTTATGTTCCTCGTGCTGGGTGGCACTCAAGCGATGACCATGCTCATTCAGGTATACCTTACTTTCAATGAATGTTTCGGGTCAATGCTGACCTTTCTTTCCAGTGCTTCTTCTTCGGTTTGTCAGCCGAACGGCTCACAATGCGATTACGATCAAAGATTTTCCGAAATGTGATGAGAATGGATGCCACCTATTTCGACATGTCTCGCCATTCAGCTGGAAAGATCACTACCCGCTTAGCGACAGACGCACCAAACGTGAAATCGGTAGGGTCGCTTCTCATGGCGCATCATTTGCTCACAGTCGTCCCGTCATTCTGGCGTTGATATGTTCTTTAGGTTTAATAGTAATCTATTTTGTCGGAAAAGCCCAGGTAGCGTTTGAGGAGTGCAGCTGTCGCTCTAACTCGCTTGATATCGCTTATTATCGTATGTGTCACCGTATCTTTTGCGATATCCCACCCATCATTATGCGCTATGGCTTGACTTCGCTTCCTGCCGTCTGTTGTCCTTTAGTATTGCTCATTGTTACCGGCTGCTTTCATAGTCCGCGATTTGGCCCGCGGCGAGCGCGCGAGCGAGCGATTAGGGCGGGGCTTGCCTCTTGTTACAATTGTATCTTGGTCGATACCGCCGGACGAGTAGTCCCCGGCTGGCTCACGTGCTCGCTCGCGGACTATAAAAGCAGCCATCGACTGAAGTCTACTATACTTACGTAGAGAAAACTTGCGTTATACCAAACTGCTAGATCAGAAAGGACCCGGTGGAAATTTTCGCGTAGGAGTTTCATGTTCCAATCACCTTTGAGTACCTTTCCCTCTTCTCTACTAATTCCATTTATATCTTGGTTATTGCTATTTAGTAATTGCCGGCATTTGTAGAGCTAAATCCACCAAGATTTTTATAAATTGAAGACCTTCAGGCTCTTGACTATCGTTTCGGTTCGGTCTTTAGTTCAGTCGTTTCCATATGCTGTGGTATAGGTATCGCGTTCTATTTTGGATGGCAGATGGCACTTTTGGTAAGTAAAGATTTCAAAGCGGTTAGATGCTGACTGACTGCCTGAAATGTCCATACATTTCAGACAATCGCCATTTTCCCGTTAGCTGCTGTGGGGCAAGCGATTCAGATGAGGTTCATGTCTGGGCGTGCGACAGCCGATGCGAAAGAGATGGAAAACAGTGGAAAGGTGGATCCACATCTGATGAATGGGTCAATTAATCGAATATCATAGAAGGCCATTCCAGATTGCCATGGAAGCCATCGAGAATATTCGAACGGTGCAAGCATTGACGTTGGAGCGTCGGCTCCATGCCCAGTTTTGTCATCATCTAGACGGACCGCACAAAACCAGCAGGAGGAAGGCTCTTATTCAGGTAGTGATGGTCTTTAACCGCATGATGCCATCCAGCTCTTGCTTTGGATGGCTATAAAAACGAAAGTACCTTCTTAGGGTGTCTCATATGGATTTGCCAGCAGCATCTTCTACTTCCTGTACGCTTCATGCTTCCGTTTCGGGTTGTGGCTCATCGTCAATGGCACAATCCACTCGATGAATGTTCTCAGGTGAGCCCAAGACTCCGCGTTCAAGCTCCTAGGAGAGGTCGGGTCGGCTGTTCTCCCGTTCAATGAATAGAACTGGACCTAATGCTCCTTTACAGGGTACTATTTGCAATTTCTTTCACTGCTGGAAGTATGGGATTTGCCAGCTCGTATTTCCCCGAGTACATTAAAGCGACATTTGCTGCCGGTATCATCTTCCACATGCTGGAAGAAGAACCACGAATCGACGGCATGACGAATAACGGCAAGAAACCGAAGATTACCGGTGCCGTCAAGCTGAATAAAGTCTATTTCAAATACCCCGAACGGCCAGATGTTCCCATACTTCAAGGACTCGACATCAACGTAAGTCAAAGTATCCGGTTCATAGAGATTCAACTAGTTCCGGTTAGGTTGGCATGCCTTCGAGTATCGGCACTCTGCTTTCAGGTGAAACCCGGCGAGACTCTTGCCCTGGTTGGTCCTAGCGGTTGCGGAAAGTCCACAGTTATATCGCTACTCGAAAGGCTCTACGATGCCTTAGACGGTTCTGTTGTAAGTACTGCCGTTTATACAAATTGCTTTCGTTTACCACTAAGTATTTCTGTTCATTTTATTGATACATTTTAACTTCTCTAGAAGGCTGGGCCCTTGATTTGGTGCTGATTCACTAAAACGTCTAGATGAATCAATCCAGACTCACAAAGCGATAGAATAGCTTGTGAACGAGTTGTGTTGACATGATGCATTCAGCGCTAACCTGGTTTGAAGTTCGGGAAGCAAGTAGTGAGATAGTGGGGCTCAATAAACGGTGTCTGAGGAACCACAGATCCTATCATCTGGACGGGTTATTGGATGAGAAGTGATGCTGGGCCGCGCTACCCCTGCACGCGTCTGATCAGAGCCGCTTTGAGAGCAACTTCTAGCTCATCATTAAAAGTCACTTTTTGGATTTGAATTTAGTAAGTTGTAAATTACTTCATTTGTAGGAAATTGATGGTAACGATCTACGTGAAGTGAACCCAACTCATCTGCGAGCCCACATTGCCTTGGTATCGCAGGAGCCGATCCTATTCGACAGATCCATCCGTGACAATATCCTCTACGGCCTTCCACCCGGTTCCGTCAGTGATGCGGCTGTGCACGAAGTCGCGCAACGTGCCAACATCCATAAATTCATCATGGACCTGCCTGATGTGAGTTCAATCCCACGCACCGGTCAGTAACAAGAGACCTTACCTGGCGTTCAAATATCCGCCATTCAGGGTTACAACACTCGTGCGGGAGAGAAAGGAACTCAATTGTCTGGAGGCCAAAAACAACGAATTGCCATCGCACGTGCCCTCATCAGAAATCCGAAAATTCTACTGCTCGACGAGGCTACCAGTGCCTTGGATACCGAAAGCGAAAAGGTACTGTTGATTTGTGATGGTCATTTTTCCGATTTCCTGTTTTCGTATAAGTGATAGAAACCAGGGGTGTTCAGGTTGTGCAAGAGGCCCTCGACAAGGCATCAGAAGGCCGTACCTGTATCGTTGTGGCACATCGGCTGTCGACTGTTGTCAATGCCAATTGTATAATGGTAGTCAAGGGAGGAAAAGTAGTTGAAAAAGGTATAGCTCACCTCTGTTGCTCAATTTTTCCATCTGGGGAGGTGAAATTGTTTCTTTCAGGAACCCACAGTGAACTGATGCAAGCCAAGGGCGCATATTGGGCGCTCACACAGAAGCAAACATTGGCCAAGGAATGAGTTCATATCCTTTTTTTTCATATGGACCTGCTCATATTTCATATCACTAACTAATCGTGATTGATCATCGTTGTTGATAGATTACATAGCTAAGGGGTGGGGTGGGCGTATGGGCGGGCGCCCATACCTTCACCCTATCCAGTCCACCTCAATACCAGTCAATCCAGGCTGTGGAATTAGGTGCTTTTGTGATGAGAGTCGTCTTGGCAGTGAGACGCGGGCGATTCGTCGTGATACGACCGCCCTACCATTTTTGCCAACTTGACCGAATATATTTTGTTAATTTCGTATTTTTTTGTGTTGATCTCGAGGCGTGTACTGTATTGAATAACGGGAATAAAATTGTTTTATTTTGCAGCTGTTAATTTGGAAAAAGTCCGTGGAATCACAAATATGAAGGGAATATGTACGCCACTTTCTCTCTGTTGGAGTCGGTGCGTTCTATGGCAATCAGGTGAAATCAGAAAAAGTCCTGTCGTCAATGACTGATAACGGGTTTTGAAAAGCTTTTCGAATATCATTTTTTCCAAGTGTCACCAGCGGAGGCAGTATTTGAAGTAGCCAACTGTAAAAAGCATCATAACCGGCTCTAGTCGTTCATTGAACAATTTTCTCTGGAAGGAATTTTCTCATTCAAAAAGAAAAATGTGCGAACCCCTTTGCTTCGATGTCATACGATATGATCTGAAACTTTTCTGATGTCTGAAAAGTTCCTGTCGACGTAGATTACTTCAAAGTAGTTTTCTTCCACTTTTTTGCTTTATTGGAATCAGGAATTTGGTAGAATACATAAATGACTAGTTGACAGAAAGGGCCTATTTTATTAGGGCCAGTTTAGGCTGGTCGTCAACCGAGAGGCCCCTCCATAGAAGTGGATCTTAGATATGATTTTTCTAGTTTTCCTTCACGTTAGAGCCTCACCTAATGGAGCGAAACTATAGGTCCAGGTGCCATCAGATAGCACCTGTGCATAGGGACCTAATGGGGTTTTCCAAGTCGGGCAAGAAAGAATCTCTGGCTCTATCAGCACAGCTGTTCTCTATGACGCCAACAACTGCGAGATTCCTTGGTGACACCACCGAAATCACCGTGACATGCACTGCCGGCTTCTTCCTTGCTGAAATCGGATACGCCTTATAGTTTTCCCCTCGAGACCTACTTATGATGGGGATTCGAAAAGGGGGAGACGAGCAGTCGGAACGGTTCTGTTTAATCGATCCGCCGCACGCGGTTGTCGCGGACCATTTGCCTCGTTATAACAGTTCTAGCGTTCTTTATACCTCATTCGCTATACGATTATTACTTATGGCAAGTTAGTTTTTTTGCTTCGGAATTTCGTACTTGCTGCTGCATTCTGCTACATTCCTTCGCGCGCGGCTTCCCTCTTGCCGCGACGCGACAATTTCGTTCCTACTGCACCACACCCCTGACAATGAGACTGCTTACTCAGTACTGCGGAATGTATTGGTTGCGCTCTGACTGTCTCTATCTTTAACTGGTGTGATTTATAGCAAGAACGCTTTTCGAAAGTATTTAATTACATCACGAAGGTAAAAAAAATTGCCTCTGCCATATAAATGGTGTAAATGTCGCTGATAAGGCAGAATCATTTGCACCACACCATGCCACTGATATTCATATTAATCATGCAATGAATTTCCAACCAAATGACTAATTCAGTGTTTTCATTTTTATTTTTATTACTCATTAATTTCAACTTTTGCTACCATAATCCAATGTTTGACCTTTCAAATTCGAAAGCTTGAAAGTTCTGGGAAGGCTACCACGATTTTGTGCCGTTGTAGGCCATGCGATTTGACCATCAGCTCGATCCGGAGCGTTTTTGGCCTTTCCCTTTCGTGAAGGTGTCGTTCAGTTTGGCTTTCTTGGAGTTTATTTTAATTTCTGATTTAATTTTGATTTTTTTATGCTCATAAAACTTTTGTTTATTATCAACGATAGTCAGTGGTCCCTCATATTCGTGAATTTGACATTCGATTAGGAAGAAAGATAATTTGCAAGTTCTTAGTTCGATTGATCTTTACGTCACACCAAATTCATCATCCTCAGTCTTAGTTGTCCATCAACATTCCGTAGTAGTTCGGAACAGACCCAACACGCTCAACACGACAGTATCGAGAGGTACTCCACCGTTAAATGTAGTTCGGGGAGAGGGGTAGGAAGACACTGAACTGTACTCTTCGTCGCTAGCCCCAAGCAGGGACTGCCTGGCTTAACGGGCTTGCAAAAAGGTTTCTAAGTGTGACTAATAGGAGGGTGACTTTTTGCCTGAGCTTAAGGAGGGAAGAAGTACCGGGGTGATTGGTATCTTCCTAAAAAGCTCGAATGGGAGATAAGAATAGCCCACTGGCATGCTAGTATTACTGGAGAGAGAGCACGACTAAGGTCAGAAACATGTGTAAGTGCATTCGAGTACAGCGACCCTGTTAACTACATCTTCACTTCAACCTTATCTAAACCTCACACTTGCACTTATTTTATAGCTAGACCTGCATTCTACTTCTTTTCGCCCTTAGTTCAGTATTATGACTTGTGCTACTATTTCCGAAACTGCTGCTTCCGTGAGTTTCGTTAAAAGTACGGTTCTTCTTCTTCGTATTGTTCTGTGACGTATATGATTCATTTTCCCTTTCTTTCAAGCATAGAAAAAGACCAATTCTTCAAACTTTTGGCTCATTTACAGCGAAAACCCAGCTCTAAACGCAGTCGAGACCCCACGAGACGATCATATGTAAGTTCGTCAAAGGTCGAAAGCTGCTCGTTTCCATTTGATCATCATTCACCGAACTGTGGTTCAGAATATGCATACTTCTCCGTTTTTTAGTCTCCCAGAATGAAACATTTCACTTTTTGGTTGTTTGGGTTTTGTTTGGCTCAGATTTGTCTCAGATCCGATGTTGTTTGGTTTGGTTTACGGATGCATAAGCATGAAGCTCACTGCTTTATTCCTGAAAGAATGAATCATTTCGAAACAGGAGCTGTCCAAACAATTTATTGTCTGTATACAGCCAACCCGATAGGGCTAGAATCTCTCTCTTTTTATTGCATGATCATCGCATTTGGTTAAATCGCCGAGTGATGCCCTTTTTTGTAATCGACAAAGGCAAGCATAGCTGTGGTTCGCCATTGATTATCACTGAATTATCTAAACAATAAACAATGGAGGTGTAAGGTTGATGAAGAGGAGTGAGAAAAGATCAGAAGATTAACGCATTTTTAGAGCTAGATCGTGCCATAGCGTGGCATACGAAAGAGAATGAGGTCTTCTTGAAAGCAACTCATCTCGGCGGTCGAATTTGCTTCTTATTGTTAGGAAACTATCCATGTGGGAGGGCTAGAGGCTTTCCCACATGGGACTTTCGTTTACCAGTCTGGCTGTTTGGCATACGATACTTCCTATTGACCATGACTATTCCTTTTGCGAGATACAAATAACAAACAAATGTGACTTTGACAAATGTAACTTTGAGACTAAATGTTCGGTTCCGGTTTATAAAAACAATGATGGCGCTAGAAAAACGGTAGATGCTTACTGGATAAGGCCCTGAAATCCAAGGATGAATGTCATAAATGAGTGGCTCAAATGGTGACCTCTTGCCCTACATCCCTCTGCCCTAATGAGAAACAATGCACGAGATGTCTCGGGCTATTAATGAGGCGTCTACGACCATCTGTTCCATCGTTCTCGCAGTTAAGCAAGTGCTCGGTGTTGGTGAAATTGTGCCGTAGTTTCAATTGTTTCAATTCCAGTTGGTTTCCAATTTTCCTTTGCCTGAGTTGCAACTAGTCAGGAGAAGGTCTGCGTCAAGTACGTAGCGTGACATTCCTAGACGTTTCGGAACGTTTTTAGGTCTTCAAGGTCGGTAAAAATTTGACAAAACGTCAAATGAAATAAATGTTCTGAATGTTTATCCTCAAAAAAAAGCACTTCGTCCTAGAATCTCGTAAGGTTGAGGGTATGTTTTCAAGACGACTGCTCTCTCTCTGCTCTTTAGAATACGGGATCAATAATGCCGCTGTCGTACTCGCTCGTCTTCTTTTTACTACAATGCTTTTGAGGCGATTTCTTCATAAAAGTTCGTCCGATTTCCAACTTGACCCTTTTCTGAAAAGTTTTGTCATTGAGAAAACCTGTACAACCTTTTTTGCTCCTTTTTACTGAGAAATTCCGCATCCATGGGAGCTGGCGATGCAGATATAATCTCAGGTAACCATCCTACCCTAACGCCATAAGGATTGACTGTTTTCGATGGTCTTTTGGACTTTGTTTACCCCTAGATTCAAAGATCTTTACTCTCGCCCCAGTGGCCTTGTGAAGTGCCCTATACTGATTGTTTTGCAACTCCATTTCAGCTTTATCGCTTCATGCCCAAGATCTGTTTAGGTCGATCTCTTCCGTTGACTTGCTGAATTCGTAGCTATTGTAGAAAACAAATTCAGGGGGCATGGTTTCCTGTACAAACTTTTCTCAAGAGGCAACAATTTTTTTTTCTTGGTAATTGACCGGCATTTTTGTTGTGACTATTTCCTAGCAGGATTCATTGTTAAGATTGTCGCCACTGCACCTTGTCATCAGTCAAAACTTTGCTGGAAATTTGGCTCGGCTTTTACTTGATCGAGCTCAAGATGTTTAGATCCGTTCTCGTTCTCACCACATTTATTGAGCCTATTTTCTTCTCGATGAAAGTAAATGTCGTGTCGTCGCTATTGAATCAAGATTACATGGTCATCTACCAACAATCCTGCCTTTTTAAATTCTCATTCTTCCGGTTTTTTTTTCCTTCGAAAGGTGTGATTTCTTCGCTTCTTCAGTCTGCGCATGTACCTGTGCTACACTTGAAGCCTAACATTTTCAACGGCCTAACATTTTAACAGCCTAACATTTTCTCAAATTTCCTTACGCGCTCATTCAGCAAGAATAAATGAATTTTTCTTATTTTTCTAAGGTTGATATGTCCTGATCTTCTTTGTTACCTCGTAATCTTTGTTTCCATTACACACTAATCTCGACCTCATTGTTTTGATGCAAGTGCTCTAGTTGCTCTTCCTCTCTGTTTCAAAAAACAAATTGCTTCGACTGAGCAACGATATCGATAACGTTTATGTTCTTCAGGAACTTTCTCAATCAATAGCTGACATTACTGTTTTGCTATAACTTTACCTTCCATTTACAGGTCTTAGTGATCCTGAGCTTTGCTTTTTGGTCAGTGTTCTTCCTCAAGCCAATCAAAATACCATTGTAAACTAATGTTCTACTTCTTTCTCTTTCTGTGTCGCTAAAGTTCTTTCTTTCTCTTCCTTTATTCAATTTCTCATGTGATATTTATTTATTTATCATTTAGTTTTTATATTCATTTATATTATTCTTCTTATTATGCTATATCAGTCTCTCACTAGACAGATGTATAGACAGATAGATTATACATAAAATATTTAATAGTTATTTCTCTGTTCTGTACCTCTCAAGCGTCTCACAACAAATTCGCCAAGTACATTACCGTGACATACACCGTTGTAATCTGTTTCGAGATATTCAGTCGATAGTCGAAATTTTCTAGATCATATGGGTTTCTTGAAGAAGAAAGGGAAAGCAGCCGATAGCAAAGAGTCAGAGAATGACAACGAAGAAGAAAAGTAGGTTTTTTCTAGTTGTCATATTTGCCAGATATCGCCATCGTGACAGTTTATCGGCAAATAGTAAAAACACATCATAAAGTGGCTGCGCCGTTGCTCCCTGACACTACTCCAAACCACAAAAGCAACTGTCCCCTTTGTTTGATACAACACTTCAACCAAGAAATAATGACGGTTCGAAGGAAAGCACTGTACAGGCATAGCAATAATACACTAACCAGTCATTTGAAGCGTCTTTGAGCGATGAGCTGCTTTTCGTGGGTTATAGGTTACATTGCTAAGTATAATACGTAGGACCATATGGCCTTCATGAAGAGAACCACGCCTTCGAGCCCAACTTCCATAAAAAATTAGCTCAAATGCTGCTACCCAAGGGGGACTGCTCAAAATGGAAGGGAATTACTAGGTCCTGGTTCACTTGACTTCGACCGTAACCTAAGCTTTGTTCATGGTCTACCCTAAAAGCTCCTCTAGCATTCTGGGTAATCAGCAGCATACCGTGATAGCCCAAGAATTCCTTGCAAAGGTTGAAAAGCTCCACGACTGTTCTGCCCACTAAACTATCGCTGCACCATTTGTGCACCAACTATCGAAAATCTGTGAGATCGGAACAAGCTCAGAAGACTTTTTTGCCATCAATGATTGTACGATTCACCTCTTACGATTCTAGACCGAATTTGGACTCATCCAAATAAGCTTCTTAAAAAGTAGTTCTTGAAAAGTATACTTGTACCGGAATCTGAACGATAGGGGCTTCTTTTCTTTTATCAATACTCCGATAGGAAACAAAAAACCACAGCCTTTACACAGAGGGAGCCCTACTCATCAATTATCAGAATTAGAGCGATTCTTTCGGCTTATCTGAGCCGTTTTCGTCTGCACATGATTGATCAGAACATTACTGCGGAATAAAAAAAAATTAATGACATCTCGATAAAACATCAGAGATCACACTTTACTGGTGTTTTTTAGCTCGACTTACCGGCACAGTTCGCATAGATTCTGAGGTACCTGTTTAAAGTAAATAACAGAAGTGGTGTAGAACCTACGTTGTTAACATGCTAACAGCATGCAGTAAAGTAAGTAAAGTAAGAATGGTGCATCGATGAAGAAGGGCGTTAACGTCACCGACAAAGTCCTTGCCGTCAATCAACCCCGTTCGAGGGATGCACCGCTGCATTCGGCTCACGCTCAGAATGGTAGTGACATTTCGAAGGCATATGTGGTCTACTCTATACAAGTAGCCAGCCGATCTACAAGTCGGTGCTCTCATCCTCTCAGCCGAGTCCGATACCAATCATCCGACCCGAAAAGAGTGTAAGGCTCGATTGGCCAGGGCGAGTATCGATCCCCATCCCATACAAGTGTGGTAATGCGCCACTTGCTACTACAATTCCGCGGTCTCCCATAAATTCTTTTCAACACAGATTCAATAACGCATTGTGCTAATGAGTAGAATGAGAGCATATGAAAAACCTCGTCTAAAAACATAAGCTGCTTGGTAAGGAATATGCTTGCGCTCCCAATTCGACAATCGTTACTGTCAATTTCAGGAATGATGATGCACCGAAAGCCAGTATCCCACAACTGGTTCGTTTCTTCTGTCCTTTCCTAGTCCTTTGAACGTTCCATTTTCTTTTTTTACTTTACATTACTTTACCTTACCTTACCTTGCCTCATATTTTCTTCCTTTCCTTTGCTGCCAACTTTTTTCCATTCTTTTTTTTTTCTCAAAGTTTTCAGAAACCAGTGATAATTCTTTCAGTTCCGTTACACAACCACATTCGACAAGATGTTGCTCTTAATCGGTTCAACTGTCGCTATGGGTACTGGTATGGGACTTCCAATGATGGCTATTATCATGGTAAGGCATGAATTCAGCGCGGATTACGGAAAGAGTGGGCAGAGGTGCGGGGATGGCAGCTGGCTCCGCTACCATAACCTCCGGATTGGGCGCAAGTGTAACCACCTTCCCCAAGCAGGCTAAGCCTCTCACATATGTAACATCGGCTACATATAGACTTTAAAGGGCAAAAGTTTAACGCGTCCCCGTGAGTATGTATCCAAATGAATTGCCATTCTAAAGAAGGATACCTTGTCGCCTGGCCGCTTCACGAAATGGTTTGAACAGGGAAATGTAGATCCTTGAAGAAGTTGAAGCAAACCTTTTTGACAGTAAATCTATGGCGTTAAGAGGAGGGTAGCAGTGGCCAGTCGATTCGATCGGGTCTAGGTTCCCTTACACATGGTTTTGCATCAGGGAACGCAATGGTTATTGACAGAGCAGGGAAAAACCCTGCCCCACCCTAAAACCCTAAAAAAACTACCCTACCCTGAAATTGAAAGCATGGTGGTTTCCACTGGTTTTCCGTGCCATTGATCAAATATCTTATGTTCAGGGCGACATTACGCAGAACTTCATGAGTGTTAATGGAAACAGAACTTGTACGTTGCTTGTGTTTCTTCCTTTTTGCCTATCAATTTGAGTTTCAAATTTTCTTTTGCTTTTCCTTGATGACATTTAATATTTGCTATAATATCCTACCTCCTGGGAAATCCTCTAACCAAATTTACTTTCAAATTACTCTTGAAGTCTGGTCATTCCTAATCTTTGAGGAAGTTCAGAATCTTGATATGATAGTCCCGTTTGCAAGTTGATCATCGATGCTAGTTTTTCATTTTTCCAAAGGTGATTTACATTTTCAGCTTTTCAACAGTTTGAACATGACGTGATCCAAAACTGTTTGAAATACGTCTACCTCGGTTGTGGAATATTCGCGGCAGCAACGATTCAGGTATAGTCGGCTACCTCTGAACGATGCAATTTGAAATGTGGGACCCATTCTCTGGGGTCTATGTATCTCTTCTATTTTGTTGTTCAGAATGAGTGAAGCATGCTTTCTCCTTTCTGGATTTTTTCCTAGTCTTTTTTTTTNTTTTTTTTTGTTCTGACTTACGGCGCACTTTTCAAGGAGTCGTGTAGTGCTCCGTTCCCGATTTTTGAATTGAGTAATTCTTCTGCCATGATCTTCAAGCCTTTTCCGAATCATTCCACCTACTGTTCACTGTGTAATGTAGATAGTAATCCATGGAAGTTGGATGTTAGACTCCGGCTTGAAAAGGAAGTGTTGTAGCCTTCGATAATGCAGGTGTATGAACCGATAGGTAAAAGGGGACCCCTTCCTAGAAAATGGGGCAAACACTGAAGGAGAGGAGATAAGACAGTGGGGGTAAACTAAGCATAAGCTCTCATCAATCTTCACTGATATCGAATTTCTGATAAAGCTCACACTCTCTTGGGAAGAACATGGGAGGGCTTAATTTGAAGAGCATCATCAACATGTGAGAAGTAATTTCGAGTAATTTCCCCTTGCATGCACATTCAGCACATTCTTTGTATCTTTGAAGGATTAGTAATGGACCTACCCGGCAGGATGTCGAGAATTCTCTGACGAAGCTTTAGGCCCACCTTGGGTAGCGGGCGAACTGCACAAGACCAGGCTTTGAGACTACTCCACATTTACCAGTTTTCCTTTTTATTCCAATCTAAAGGGTGTAGCTGTCGTGGAAACCACGCCCATGCAGTCAGAATTCCCATTGCCCTTTTTTTCTTGTATTGACTTGGTAAACTTTCTCGACTTCTGAGGTCTGCAACGATACTTTCCCCCTAGGTTGTGGACTGTTTCATTTGTTCCTCTTTCGTAAGCATACCGTAATTTGTTCATTAAGGCGACATGTTTTCTGACTGTTGGAGAGAATCTGGTGAATCAGTTGAGGCGACAGTTCTTCAAGTCAATTCTTCGCCAAGACATTCCATGGTTTGATAAGAATGGTTCAGGAACATTAGCCACAAAATTATTTGAGTGAGTAAGATCGTCCTCCTATTGGGTTAGCCAAAAAAGACCAAAATCTGTCGTTTAAGCAATCTCGAGCGAGTCAAGGAAGGAACCGGCGACAAAGTCGGTCTGATGATCCAGTATGTGGCACAATTCTTCGGCGGCTTCATCGTGGCATTCACCTATGATTGGAAACTCACGCTGATTATGATGTCCCTGGCTCCATTCATGATCATGTGCGGAGCATTCATTGCTAGGGTAAGCTAATACTTCTCTTGAATGGCGGAAGGATGAAGAGACCATGTCGAAATATTTTGAATTCAAAGGTGTCTATTACAGTTGATGGCCACTGCAGCGACTCGTGAAGCCAAAAAGTATGCAGTGGCTGGAGGAATAGCCGAAGAGGTGCTTACTTCGATGAGAACTGTTATGGCTTTCAACGGTCAGCCTTATGAATGCGAAAGGTACACTGTTCAACGATTTCGTCCTATTCCTTGATCAATCTCCTCATGGTATGCGCCCAGAATTCGAATTCGTTTCAGTATCGTAGTGGTGTATTTGAATGCGTATTTGGGCTCTACAATGACTTGCGGCTGTCAAGTGTACAAGCCAGTGCTTCCACCCTCCCAGATGAGTCTGGCACTAGTTAACCCAGGGATGTTTAATTTAGTTGTATTGGATATAAACTAATCCTTGAAAACATCGATGACATGGCCGTGACGCGACCGCACGCGTCTGGGTCGGTTACCCCGTTACAAGTATATATCTCTGTAGGCAAACATCCCTTGCTCACCTCATTCGAAGTTTTGTACCCATTTAGATTGCTGTCGTTCAAAAAAAAATGTCGGTTGCCTAACAAAAATTTCTCTACTTCCCAGTCAAATCCACCCATTCAGGTACAAGCAGGCATTGGAAGACGGTAAATCTACCGGAATAAAGAAATCCTTGTATGTTGGTATTGGCTTCGCAATTACATTTCTGATCTTGTTCTCTTCCTACTGCTTGGCATTTTGGGTCGGCACGGATTTCGTCTTCAACAATCGAATGCAAGGTGGAACTGTGATGACGGCAAGTTTTTCCCCTGATTGAGTCTCCAAAATAAGCAACAAGCATATATTTTTTTATTTGAGGTCTTTTTCGCCGTTATGATGGGCTCTATGGCGCTTGGACAAGCTGGACCTCAGTTTGCTGTTCTCGGCACAGCTATGGGTGCAGCCGGATCTCTCTATCAGATCATCGACAGAGTAAGTCGGGCTAAGACGTGGGCGGTCGCGATGCGGCACAAGTCCTATGCAGTATCTACTCAAGGGGCAGGTGCTTTCATAGCTACAATTTTATTCGCACCTTCAGGAACCAGAGATCGATTCCTACTCACAGGAAGGTGTGAGGCCGTCTACTCTCACAGGGAAACTCACAATCTCAAACTTGAAATTTACCTATCCAACACGACCAGATGTGCCTATTCTTAAGGTGAAGCTGCCTCAATTCTCTACGATGCACCGTACGATCTCTACGAATTTTAGGGTGTCTCGTTCGAAGCGAATCCTGGAGAAACGATAGCTTTGGTTGGTCCAAGTGGTTGCGGAAAAAGTACAATAGTTCAATTGTTGCTGCGATATTACAACCCTGATGATGGGAAGGTATTTGCCCTTCCATGCCAATTATTGAAATTGTTGCTTTGAAAAAGTGGGAAAATTCCAGACGTTGAAAAGGAGTAACCTCAAGGATCGATATATAGCTTTCAGATTACGATAGATGGTGTAGAAATCGACAAGATTAACATCGAGTTCCTTCGAAATTACGTCGGAGTCGTCTCACAAGAGCCGATGCTTTTCAATACAACGATCGAACAGGTTGGTCCATCGGTAAAAGGCCTGTCTCTCTGGGAACACTTCCTCATTCAGAACATCCGCTACGGACGAGAGAATGTCACCGACGCTGAAATCACAGCTGCTCTACGTAAAGCAAACGCTTACAACTTTGTGCAATCATTTCCTGATGTGAGTGACTGAAGACCATCTGGTTGAAAGTTTCCAGTCTACGCACATCTCTTTTCAGGGGATCTACACGAATGTCGGTGACCGTGGCACCCAGATGTCCGGTGGTCAGAAGCAGCGTATAGCCATTGCTCGTGCGTTGGTCAGAGATCCGAAAATTCTCTTGCTGGACGAGGCCACTAGCGCTCTCGACGCCGAAAGTGAACATGTCGTCCAGCTGGCTCTGGAGAACGTAAGAATCCGGAGCAATTATTCAGACATTAACGAGTAAAGTTCAAGTATTTCAGGCTTCCAAAGGAAGAACTACCATCGTCGTTGCTCATCGATTGTCGACCATTCGAAATGCTGACAGAATCATTGCCATTAAGGATGGAGAGGTACTGCAGTTCGAGCATTCTCTGAAATACTTCGAACCAATTGGCTATTTTTTTGAGGTGGTGGAAGTCGGCACTCATGACGAGCTTATGGCCCGGAAAGGACTGTACCATGAATTGGTCAATTCTCAGGTGTTCGTCGATGTCGACGGGGGTAAGCTAATCGTTCTGTCAGAATAATCTGATTGTGAAAATCTGGGTTAAACAACTGGGAGCGGTCAAATCAATCACAGGACGCGCCACGCACTCGAGTTCCAGTCAAAATCGTTGCTGCATTTAATTGCAGTCTACTTAGTTTCGATCGACTAATTACATGACTTTCAGACGTCAAGGAAGCTGGTGCGCATCGGCGCACTCCGCCATTGTCACGATCAAAGTCGCCGTCGAATACTTCAGCTGACTTTATGGTATAGCCCTTATGAGTTCATCCTGTCTACATCAGCTAATGAGCATATGACGTGTTTCAGGGCCTCGGATCCCAACTTATGGCCGAAGGCAAAAGAGAAAAAAACGCTGCGAACAATCCGAAGAAAGCCGAAAAGGACCTGGAGCGACTCAAGAAAGGTCACCTCTACTTCCCTTTCCATTCATGAAATAATATAAGCCTTTATCTTTTCAGAACTCGAAGAAGAAGGTGCTGTCAGAGCGAACCTCATTAAAATCTTTAGGTATGCTCGACCCGAATGGCCTTTTATCACTATTGCCGTTCTCTCCTCAGTCGTACAAGGATGCGTTTTTCCAGCTTTCTCGTTATTCTTCACACAAATTATCGACGTACTGTACACGTTCCTCCATTCCTAAATTCTACTTCCATCCATTTGTTCCATTTAGGTGTTTTCAAAACGACCGGGTGATCCATCGCTCAAAAGTGATGGCCATTTCTGGGCACTCATGTTTCTTGTATTGGGTATTATCCAAGGTATCTCTATGCTCCTACAGGTAGCTGCGCTGTTCACCTGATAGACAGTTCCCTTCGAAAATCATCTTCTCTCTGCAGTGTTTCTTCTTTGGTATGTCAGCCGAACGGCTCACAATGCGGCTTCGTTCAAAGATCTTCAACAATGTGATGAGAATGGATGCCACCTACTTCGACATGCCTCGTCATTCACCTGGCAAAATCACTACCCGACTGGCCACGGATGCACCGAACGTGAAATCTGTACGTTTCCTTCTTCCAATACGGGATTATCCTGGGTATTCTGTAGAAAAACATTCTGGATGCGGTGGGGCTGTAGATCTAAATTTCTTTCAACGTCTGATAGTTGGGAGCAAAAATGATCTTCGAAAAGTCAAACCGGTCAGTGGAGGAAGGCGGGCGAGGGGGAGGGTTATTTTGGGTTGGCATGGTTTTCGTGAAAACCACATTTTGAACAACCTTTTCGAATCCAAAGGGGTTAGCTACAGTAATTCGTTGTAATTTAACAATTAAATCCGTGTGGAAAATCACTGTCGCGCACTGTCGCCTTGCGTCGCTTACAGTAAAGCCGATATCGATTGGAGTGAGTCAATGCAATCGTTTAATCTCTTGCTAACTTAAACGCTACCGGTTGGCCTCACTATGTCTCAAGTGACTCGATTAAGGAATATATGATATCATGATATCATCCTCTTTCAGGCTCTCGACTACCGTTTTGGTGCCGTTTTCAGTTCACTTGTTTCCGTGGGTTGTGGCATTGGAATTGCATTCTATTCTGGATGGCAAATGGCACTTTTGGTGAGTGGAAGTCGGCACCACATCAGTCAGGCTCGATGCTTACGTATTCCAGGCAATTTCCATCTTTCCTTTGGGTGCAGCTGGGCGAGCGATTCAGATGAGGTTCATGTCTGGGCGTGCTACAGCCGACGCGAAGGAGATGGAAAACAGTGGAAAGGTGGGTCCACATCTGATAAATGGGCCAATTAATGGAATATTATGGAAGGCCATTCCAGATTGCTATGGAAGCCATCGAGCATATTCGAACGGTACAGGCATTAACATTGGAACGTCGGCTTCATTCCGAATTCTGTCATCATCTGGATGGACCGCACACAACCAACAGACGGAAAGCTCTTATTCAGGTCAGGCAGAAGGCGAATGCTCTCCGAAGGGATTCCAACAGACTAGACGTTTCCGGTCTTGGCTTTATAGGCAAAAGTACCATTTCCAGGGTGTCTCATACGGTTTCGCTTGCAGCATCTTCTATTTCTTGTACGCTTCATGCTTCCGATTCGGAGCATGGCTTATCGTCCACGGCTACCTTGGGCCGATGAACGTCCTCAGGTAGGGAACTCTATACGTAAAGCTACTTTCATCGAGTTATAGGGCCTTCCCGTGCAATGATCCGGGAGAAAAAGCTCTTCGGAGAGTAAAGATGTACAACTGATCGCGTCCTTTTTCAGGGTTGAGCTCGCAATTTCTTTCACTGCTGGAAGCCTTGGTTTTGCCAGCTCATATTTCCCCGAGTACATCAAAGCTACATTTGCTGCCGGTCTCATTTTTCATATGCTGGAAGAGAAGCCGCGTATCGACGGCATGAGCAGCAACGGTAAAAAACCGGAGATCACTGGTGCCGTCAAACTGAATCAAGTTTACTTCAACTATCCCGAGCGACCAGATGTGCCCATACTTCAGGGACTCAATATCAGGGTGAGTGCAGCGGTACTGCGGAAATACTCGCACCACATCAAATGCAGTAGATGTTCTTAAGATTGCTATAAATGACATAGAACACATCCGCTCTCAACGTGGGGAGTATTGTTATCGCTGACCCTTTGAGAATCCTTTTTATTCGATACGTATCTCACTGCTTTTGTCGGTCCACAGAGCACTACGAAGTATGAACGCAACCTACTATAGTTTCCTACGCTTATAATACAATCCGGAAGGCTCCCAATAATCATTTTTCAGGTGGAACCCGGCGAAACTCTAGCTTTGGTTGGACCAAGTGGTTGTGGGAAGTCTACCGTGATATCGCTACTTGAAAGGTTTTACGATGCTTTGGACGGCTCTGTGGTGAGTCTACTCAATTTATTTCAGTCACATCTGTACTCTATGGAAAAACGTTCGAAGTCCTAGAAATGCACAGAGCAATGAGAATTTTTCTAGGCTTCTTGTCCGCACTAGCCCTTCTCAGCACCCATGGGTAACGGAACGTCTCCCTGAATTCCCATGGCCGGCGGCAGTGAGTCCGAGGCGACTCTCCGTATCGTTCTACTGGGAATCCAAATCTTTCCCTCAATGGCGCGCGATCGAGTGCGGCGAGCGCGACACGCCGTTTGGGGAGAAGATGCTTCACCCTTTCTATGAAAGGAAAGGTGGCTCTGGCCACCGCCTGTTTGTTATGTCGCATCGTAAACTACTAGCGCCTCATCACGATAACTACCATACCTCACCCCTGCTACCAGCACATTTCATGATCAGGAGGGACCACCAGATAAGGCTCACATAAGAGTTGTAAGCTGTTTCCAATGAATGATTACTTGCAGGAAATCGATGGTAACGACTTACGCGAAATGAATCCTACCCACCTACGTGCCCATATTGCGCTAGTATCGCAGGAGCCAATCCTATTTGACAGATCCATCCGGGACAACATCCTCTATGGCCTGCCACCAGGTTCTGTCAGTGAAGCTGAAGTGCATGAAGTCGCACAACGTGCTAACATCCACAAATTTGTAATGGAATTGCCTGAGGTGCGTGAGATTTCGCAGTTGAGAAGCTCGTAATGAATAGGCTTCCTTTAAGGCGAGTTATCCACCATTTTAGGGCTACAACACACGTGCGGGAGAAAAAGGTGTTCAGTTGTCTGGTGGGCAGAAACAACGTATTGCCATCGCACGTGCTCTCATCAGAAATCCGAAAATTTTATTACTCGACGAGGCTACCAGTGCTCTCGATACCGAAAGCGAAAAGGTACCGTCGGTGGCACTGGAATAGTCTTCCCACAGATTTCCGATTTTTGTGTTAATGAGGGAAACCAGAGGTGTTCAGGTTGTGCAAGAGGCCCTCGACAAGGCATCAGAAGGCCGCACCTGTATCGTTGTGGCACATCGGCTGTCAACCGTCGTCAACGCCAATTGCATAATGGTAGTCCAAGGAGGAAAAATTGTTGAAAGAGGTACAGCCTAACCCTGATGTTCATATTTCCGCCCTTCCAGGAAAGTGAAGTGGGGTCTTTCAGGAACACACAACGAACTAATGCAAGCAAAAGGTGTGTATTGGGAGCTCACACAAAAGCAGACGACGGCAAAAGAATAAGCTCATCTGCCCAATCCCACAAACAATAATTGTAAATACTTACTGTTTGTAGTAATTATTTCATAGCAATTGGGCATGAGGCTGATTCGAAGATTGGCCGCACTAAGGCCTCACTCGCTCACATCACCGAACTTAGACACCAATTATGTATCGTATATTGTATCAATGGATGCCTTTCCTTTTGAATTGGGTCGTGCGCGACGCGACTGTCCGCCGTGTTTTCACTTCGCTGACAAATCTAGATGCTTTATGGCACAGTTGTTGTTTTTTTTTGCTTTTTGTTGTGATCTCGATAAATAAATTGTATAGTATGACTTAACTGAACATAGTTCATATCACCGTTATAAAATACAAAAAACTCAAGGAGTTAACAAAAATAAATGTAATGTGATAGTCCGCTCGTTGAGTTTTATTACCTGTTCCGTCAGGCACTGTTACCTGATTATCGAAAATTAACAGAAGCCTTGCAGAAAATAAATTGGAATTAACCAATTTAATTGGAAGCGTAGCAAAAGTGGTACCAAACCTTCTTTGAATAATCATCCAGTCGAGATATAAAATTGTGTGTGCGTCAATCTCATCCCAATGCCTTCACGATTCATAAGTGGCGCAATTGCATTGCTCAGCTCCCGGGACCTCTTGCTATTGTAAATTGAAGGCTTGTCATCTTCGCCTGATTGTAGGGCTGAACGAAGTCCTATTTCAATGATAACATCAAAATGTCAGCAACAATCCAGGGCACAGCCAGGAACCGCTGGGCAGCAGCTTTGGTAACCCAAGAAGTATTTCAGGGAATCTTCAGCTTCGATAAATAAGTAAGGTCAAGACTCAAGAGGAGCTCATGTCGAAATAGGTCATGCTAATTGAACTCGATCACCAATAATAACGATTTGAAGATGACCTACCTAGGGCAAGGGGAAGGCCCACGTCATTTACTTATTCGTTTTCTTCCTTCCTTTAATTAGTATTAGTTGCCGACAACCAATCCTTTCTACCCTCTTCTTTCTTTTTCAAAACTTCNATTTCTCTTATCATTGTCAGATCTCTTAAACTGACTAAAACATGTGTTTGGACCATTCCCAAATCCCCGGACTTCATATGGTGTAGCCCATCTGTTTTCATTGCGGCGATACCAAATGGTTGAGAAGGTCTTACTCTGCTAGAGCGCACCACAATTAGATCCCTAGTGCGGATATATTGAGTGAAGTATGACTTGCGGTTTTTGGATTATTTCAAGTGATGCCCTCGAGGTTCCCTGTGTATCGAAAGATGTAATCAAATCCAATCCATTTACAGCCTTCATCAAGAAAAACTCGGTGAACTCAAAATAAAACATAAAACTATGAACATGATACAGTATTTTGCTCAAAAGCATCATAACTCACATGAAAACATCTATATATGAAGAATCTTTAGACCCCGGTCTGACACAGAACGAGTATTAAACGAATACCAGCAGCGATTCTATTTAACAAGAAGTGATGAAAATGAAGTTGGGGGAGGAGGTCGCGTTCTGCTTGTTGAATCTAAGCGTCAGACTGCATGGGGGAAAAGGGCGTCAGCCTCGCAGGCCTCTAATTGTGCCTGGGAACGATACTTGGCTTGAAGTGTGCATTCTCAGCTAAGCCTAAGGAAGGAGGGATTTCGGGTGGGTGAGATGCTGACAATATGCAGAAAGCTGCAATGAAATTGAATGGGGTAGAATTAGTTTGGGTGGGGAAATTTGGTTACAATAAGCCGATCCCGCACTGTGGACTTTGAATTGCATGAGTCTATTGGACTTTATAAAATCCAGTCACTTACTAATAATAATACTACAACATGTAAGACCTCAAACCTCAGCTTATACCGGTTCCACCGCTACGTTCACACGCGGTCCTATGCACTCCAAACTCTTGAGAGCAGACCCCATCCCACAACTACATTTTCACCCAAAGAGTATTCTGCTAATTCTCATTCTATAGTACACCTTACTTGTCATTTATCAAGTCGAATATGTCACTCTTTGCGGGTGGTATTGTCCATTCGAATGTTTCATTAACGTCGACGTCCACTGATTCATCACTACTGTGCGAACTTGCGCGAGATGAGTCTAGAAAACGTTTAAGTACCATAGTCTTATATTACGAAAATAATAGAAATCCTGTCTGAAAAAGTGGTACCATGCTTCTCTAGCGCACATATTTCTTCAAAACTTGCTGCGATCAATATACTTACCTCTTGAAAACGGGAAGTTATCCTGCTCTGTAGCAGGTGGAGAAAATTCCCATTTTTCATCGAAAGAAAAGGGCGGCCCTCCCAAATGATTTATCGACGAATTCATAGATGAGGGTGTCATCATCGATGAAGCCTTAATTAATCCTGGAACTGTTGGCAAGCAGGGCTTGATGGGAAACGATAGAAAGTTATTCTCTCACATATGTGGCATTCTTGTTAGTTCGTAGCGGAGAGGCTAAGCTTTTATCTGCATTCCATTCGGCCACAGTCTGATTGAAAAGCTTTTCTGTAGGAGAGCTGTAATGACAAATGGCTGCAATAACGACTAAGAACAATGGGTAAGCCTCAGAGACGCAAGTTTGTCACTCACTCATCTCGAAAGATATCCTCGCAACCATCATCATCAGGTTGAGAGGAATTTTCTTCAGCCACAATTCTACTAGTACTATCCAGGAATGAGCGAAAAACCTAAAAAATAAAGTCATGATCAATTTTAGTAAGACCGTAATTGAAAGGTCATGATGCTTACATTAGGAGCTGTTCCTTGATTCGATTCCCTATTTTTGATACATTCTCCGACTAAACGTAGAGCTAAGCTATCGTAGGTTTCGTGATGATCGTCTCGAAGATAGAGGGTTGGCAAAGCCGACAGAACGCGTGCAGCAACGCCGGAGAGCGAAGGCATGTTTCTTGGTTCTCTAGAGTCATAAACAACTAAGTGTCGACAGAATCACAATCGAAAGAATCCTTATACTGAGAGAATTTGTATAATGAATAGCCCATAGCAGCTGTATTTTTGATGGAGTGACTGTAGTAGTGCCTACTCTAGTGAGGTGGCTATCCACCATACTTTGGAAAAAAAAANAAAAAAAAACAATTTTTAGAAATAAAATCTTAGAAAATCTCACGGCGATGATGCAGCCTTATGTCGAGAGGGACCACATCGAGGGGGAGTACGCATACTGCTCTTCTGTATGGCTGCTATCCTTGATTCTTGATTATGATAATTCTATAAAGAATTTTTAAAAATGTGTTATTCGGTGAAGTGACGATGAGAGATACATATCAAAAGAAAACGGATGAAGCTTCACCCCGAGTACTGGCGATCTAGCAGCTTCGTAGGATGAGTTGAGTTCGTCAACATCGCTCGAATCATTCGGCTCCGCACGAACCCTAAAACGAAGCATAGGGCAAAAAACTTCGCAGATCAAAAACGAAAAAGCACCTCCATTTGGAACTTTTGGACGGCGCACGAGCAGCATTATAGTCATGTTTCCAAGCAATCTCATCATGGAGATGTTTATTCGCAACACTTTTTACCTTCCGTTTACTGTTTTGCCGGAAGCCGTAGTCTAAAAAAGAAGCAGTTGGAAAAGATGGAACTTTGAAAGAAGTAGTGGTAGTCGAAAAACATACCGTTGTCACAGCTTAATCTGTTAGGCGACTTTTCTTTCTTTTTCTGCCTTACTCTGCCATGATCGTCTACATCATCATTGTGTGAATTGCTTGAATACACAGCAAAGCAGTTATGTCCACGAACCGGGACAAACAATCTCATGAGCTACGACACAGAACAAAAACGCAATCGCGGCTAAGCCGCTCTATAAACTAAGCTTTAGTTGCTTTTGTTAGTTGATCGTACAGCAACCTCGGCATTAGCCACATTTTCGGAAACAGTGCTAGTTTCAGCATGACGTTTAAAATTAAGGCAACAAAATAATCAAATACCATCTGGTCTCACGAAATCCATCGTTCGGTCCGTATGGGACATCGAAGGCTGAATCGTCAGCGTAGGTGCCATTTGAACAAGGAACGTCCTTATCAGGAGCAACCAGACGTCCGATCTGTTTATTCGTCTGGAATACAAGTACGAAATGATACAATTTACAGAACAGTACGAACGTACGGAATACAAGTACACCCATCGAGTAAACAAGAATTAAATGAAAGCGACCGGACCCAGTCGGAAAGTATCCACCATCTCTCCCTAGTAGTGGGTACTGGCTGGTAATAACAAGCTAGCTAAGTACCAGTCACTAGAAAAAACCCCAGGTTAAGTGTTGCTCCTCTCACTGTTTAAGCCCAAGCACATTTTCAAAATCAACGGTTCGAATATGTTCCACTACCTTTCCATCACTGTTAGGCAATTCAACATTTCCGACGTTTTTTCCCTGAACTACTTGGGAACATGTTCACTCAAGCAGCCCGTGAATTCCTCGATGTTTTGAAAAAAACTCGCTGAACTAACCTTTTTCCTCACAGCAGATGAGATCTCGTTGACGACTATTTGAGATTGTTTAGCGTTCCGAAATAATCCAACCCGTTGAGTCACTCTGCCTCCAGTGATTCGAGGAGGTGGCTTCGTTTGTGACGGATCTCCAAACCAACGAATCTCCCCGCTGTCTTTCGTCTCTACTGGAGCTGTAATATAATGGTACTGTGAACTAAAGGAATGAATGGAAACAATGGTTACCTTGTCTTCTTGAACGGATCTCATCGTCGCGAGGACGACCACGATTTTTGACTGATATCGGTCGGGATTTTGGATACGGATTCCATTTTGGGATGAAAGTCCTCTTCGACATGTTCCCATGAGATAATTTTCTTTCTGTTTCGCTGAAAAACACTACTCTGGAACATCCTAAGAGTTCAGGGACCCGAATTTAGCAAAGAAGAAGGTCAATGATTATCGTCTGTTTCTGTTTGTTCTCACTTTGTTTTCTATAATGATCATGACGCTTAATGAGTTCTTTGAACCGTTATATCAGAAAGTATTCGTTTTTTTTTACAAGCTCCCTTATTTTGTGAAGTTGCGAATTGAGAATATAGCCTTTCAAATTCTTATTTTCAGAGTTGCGCCTTACTATAATCCATGAATTCTCAATGCTTCAAATGAAAGCAGGAGGAAGAAAAAAGGAAAAACCAGACCATCAAAGAGCAACACTGTTGTCGTATAATATAATTTGTTTGTCCAGAAAGCCTTACAAGCCTGTGCTCTCTCAGTGAGACAGTATTCTATTGATCAACTATCTTTTCCATTTCGACTTTTTGCACGAGGTCAGCATCTCACCCACTCGGGTGTTCCTGTTATCCCTAGATTTTGACCGAAAACTTCATTTGCTTGGGTCAGAACGTTTATAGTCATCACTACAGGTCAGCAAAGTTGGCGCATCAATCTTCTCTGCGCTCTAACCCTTCACGTTAGAGACGCAGAGCACAGTGTAGTAGCTTCCTCAAGCGTTTCCCAGAACTTTGTTAGATCGTGTAAATACACAAATACGGGTCTGTACATGTTGGACTCGTAAGATCTCGCAAGAGGTGAGTCGCTGCGTACCACAGCTGGACACTGAGGCTGCTTCCATAGTTAACGATATCCATATAGTGTACTGACCGAGGATTTCACGAGTCGCCGCAGCGCACGTGCTACGCGTGCGGTGATCGATTCCGGGTCCGTAGTGGTGCTACAAGCGCTCTTCTGTAGATGGAAGGGTTGCGTTCGACGGACGACGTTGAGTGCTTATAGTGTGATGTCATAAGTGACAAAAGGAAGATAGCTTTAACGTGAAATGGGGATATGATGAAAAAAGAAAGATTGATTTGTTCCCTCACTATTTACAGGATGAGAAAATCATTTCTCGCCGAAACGTCCCATCATACCTGCCTTGTTTTCTACCTTGCTGTAGATAAAGCGATAAGAAACACTACCTGTGGTCCATAGGTCTCTCCATATACTCACATTACCAGTCTTTGTTTATACAAATTGACAATTTTCCTGGATAACAATTAGAAAGAGCTGAATGAAGTGGAACTGGGATCGATTCAAACATGTCTTGTCAAATTTTGATCGAAAATTTAACCCAACGACAAATTTGCGTTCAGACTCTGCGGTCTAACCCAGCATTTGCCGTAAATTCTAATATCTCGGTCGTAATTATTACCAAAGTGTAATTAGCGTGAGATTTCTCATTGTGACGAACTTATATACCAGCGCCTTCCTATGACTTATTGACAAACCTCGAGCTGTGCCAACCCAAAACTGTAGTGGAAGTCTCGGATTTGGTACATGTTTCAATAATTCATTCTGTGTGGGACAAATTCTTGATTAATATAGATAAAGTTTTTATCAACAACACCATTTTTCGCGTTTCTGAGTTGACAAGCGAGACACGAAAGTAGTGTTTGGAGATATTCACTAGGTGTTCGTGTTGTCTGTTGAATCCCGTCCAAAGCCGAAGTTTTGTTCGTAATGAATCCAGTGAGTGTTCAAAGGAATCTGGCTTAGACACTACCCTGTATGCCATGTTATTTGGGAGAATTTCTGATATCGAACTTATGCTGCTCGTGCTCAAAAACTTCTAGCTCTTTCAGAAATTTAGAAACCTTCAAACAGTCACGACTTTATTTTCGATGAGTATCGCTGTTGACCGTGCTCGAATCACGAAGTGTGCTCCAATACGAATTTCATTTCATTAACCATGGTCCAAGCTTTCCTCTCTTCTTCCTTTTTATTTCTGTAAAATATTTTTTGATATTTCATCGTTGGATATTGCCGTATTTCTGAATTTATCAGGTCATGGCGGCTCCGACTGTAACAAGTGCAGATCAGCAACTTATCAACAAGTTTGCTCGGCTACATCAGAATTTTACTCAAATCAAGGTTTGTTTCTTGCCAGAATACATTGTATCGTAATGCAGCGTTCACAGTTTTACTTTTCTTCTTTAAATTACAGAAAGAGTAGTAGAAACTTGAGGGCCTAGTCTCCGCGACTGAGCTTATGTGATTCAATTCATTTCTCTTCTCCAAAATCGGTTTGTGTTGCGTTAGAGCTTCAGAATAAGATTGATGGTGGGATATTTGATAAAAATTTATTAAAAGATGAGATATGCCGTTCAAACTCGCTATACGCCTCTAGGCTTGGAATTTCGTCAACTTTTTTTGAATAAGTGTTTTTTTTCAGGAAGAGATCAAAGAACTCTCGAACGAATTGTTGAATATAAACGAAGCAGCAGATGAAATCTTGTTGTTAGACGATGAAGACAGTCAAAAAATTCCTTTTAGGATTGGACAAACATTTGTTCACTTTGATAGTGTAAGTGTTCTAATTATTTTTGCTTTTTCATGCATATAATGGCAATGGTTTTTTGTGATTTGGTACTCCCTGTCTTCCCTCAAACCGACGCATGCCTTAGGAATCTAATCCCATCACTTGCTTCACAGCCTAAGTGGTGACTTTTATAAATGTGCCTCATCCTGAGTAGTTTATACAGAATCTTCCTATGGAGCTTTTGCCGTTGAAAATCGGTATAGTGCCTTTCCCCACTCATTAAACATTTGCTGCTCAAACCGACCACAATGAATTATTTGATGAAATAAAATGTGGGTACACTTCTGATTTCCATGCGATCTTTCTGTTAATCTATTTCTTCAGAAGTGGGTATTTTTTACTGCGTCGTTTTATTAATACTAATATTCTATATTATATTTATGTAACGTATGCTTGTAGACCTGTATCGTATCTGCTGAGGTGGTGTTGCGCCAAGTGCGCACAGGAAAGGAATTCGCAGATCGAATCCCGGATCGATACTCGCCCAGTCCGACCAAGCTTTCCATTTCTGTGTGGTTGTTTAATTGGAATCAGATTCGTCTGGGAGGGCAAAAGTACTGATTTGTACAAAGGCTGACCATAGCTTGTCATCGTAGTGAACCCATGCACATTCTTAACGCCGTAGCGATTCTGAATGAAGGTGCATACTTGGCCGCATCCCGAACAGGGTTGCCTTCCACACTCACCATCCTCCCTCTGGCTCTTTGTGATGAATACATATCTGAGTATACTGAATCATTCAGGATTCTTTGAACACAAAGCTCGAACAAATGAAGGAAGCTACGGAAAAGTCGATTGAAGAGCTCAAGGTGAGTATCTTCTTCTGTTGATCGTTTCTATATGGTCTCCTTCTTCTGATAAAACGAAGTTTTCGTTTTGTTGCTTAAACAGTACGGACTTTTCATGAAGTGAGCCATTGTTTTTAGGCTCAAAATACGTCTTCTCAGAGTGAGATGGAGAGTTTGAAAAGGACGCTGTATGCCAAGTTTGGTGACCGTATTAATCTCGAATCTGATAAAGACTGATGGGTGCTTTGTATTTTTTTTGTAGTGATTTGTTTTTACGTTGATAATTTTCCATGGTTTAATTCCTGCCAGAGTGTTCAGTAAATGCTTCGTTTAATTGTCTTCATGATGTACAAATGAACGTTGGACCGTTGCTTATCTGTTGCGCCATTTATCGCACCACTGTTGGCCGATTTCCTTTGTTGCGGTGCTGTGGCACCATAACCATCTAGTATGGATGAGTCTGATAGGGTACATATTGCTTACTCATCATTTTTTTTTCAACAATTCTATAGTTAATGATTCCATTCTTGTTCTTTCTATGATGAATCAAGAGTCCCTTAACAGCTCAGATTGGTTTCATAGACTGTGAGGGCAGTTTATTTTGGATTCTAAAAAGTGCGCACATATTGCGATGCTCGTACTTTTGAGTTGATGAGTTGTTTTACTTCTAGTTGAAATGCTGCGATATCCAGTCTCTAGTCGTTTGACTGCTAGATATCCTTCGATGTGTCATGGCAAGCACCTATCTATCCACAGTACCTATCACGAAGCCTATTTCTCGTGAAAAAAACCTCCTACAGCAGTAACTCATAAGGTGATGTCATAAACCGCGTGCACGATCACGATCTTCACCCACCCAGCATTTATCCTATTGGTGAAATGTCAAGTCAAGAATTCGTCCCATTGCTCTCCTCTTTCACTGTTCGCTGTTCCTAGTTCCTTTTTTTGAAATTCAATCAATAGTAATTGCGTCAAATGCCTCTGAATAATATGTAGTAGTGTTTTATTGCTTGGCAGTTGAGTCACTCTCTCGTCAAACTTTGCAAAATTTTCACTTTTCTTCTCTTCTTGAAAGATTTTCATTTTTATCTTCTTACACGCTTATTTTAATGCACAAAGGTGATAGATTAGACGTTTGAAATTCTTTTTCCCTTCACAAATTTCTCTGTGCCGTGTAGGCCATTCAATTATGAATGAGCAATGAGTCAAACTCCGAGTGGTGTCTTTCTATAAAAACCAACTGCAGTAGTTCGAGCGAGGTCCAAAGGTCAGTTTCAGCCCTGCGTCGCGTGGTCGCGTGAGATTCAATTTACACATAAGCACATTGTAGTCTCATTCTTGTTCACCTGTTATCTGGGGCCCATTTCAATGCTGGTTTGCTAGGAGAGCCTCTCTCACATAATCGGAAATCCTTAAAGATTGGGGAAAGCAGCGCCAAACGTCACTCTACCCCATGAAGATCTTACTCCGGATCGTATTCCAATTGCGTTTTCCATTTCCGTCATCCACAGTTTTCTGCAAGAAATGTTCGGTATGGAAAATACGTTGACTTGTAAGATTGCTGGATACGTCCAAAAACGCATTCCCATGCCCTTATAGTGTTCTGATTGAATGTAACTAGCGGGAAGCGGGAGCAAGATGCTGCTGGTTCATTTTTAATCGATCTCTCACCAAATTTCTATCTGTAACTTTCTTTGCAGGGCAGCGTTTATTTTTTCATCGCTCTCTCCCAGTATGATTCCGTTGTTTTCGCTATGGCACACCCCTTGTTGCTGCAATTCGTCATCATTCCCTGTGTGAGAATGGCCAAACGACGCATTTACTCTGAATGTTTCAATTGTCATCATTCACGCATTTACTCTGAATGTCTCAATTGTCATCGTTCAACTGTTACTAAGGGTTCACTGGTACTCTTGATAATGAAGGGTTCTTTGCAGCGGAAATGAGGCTGTTAAGGAGAACCTGAAGTTGCTCGCGACAGAGCAGATCAATGGAAATTCTTTTAGTCTTCATGTTTACGATTCCCCACTGTCAATTGATGATTGGTATTTGAATTGATATGGGCTTGTTCAAAACCGAAGGTGGGCTTTCAAAAGGGTCTGTTCTTTTCCATAAGGGGAAATTAGAGGAAAAGCCGAAATATGCCATGAAACCAGTCCCATTGTTTCCGAGGTATTATGGGCAGACCATCTGGAAAGTGAGACCTTTCTTCAAAAAGTGAGGCCTGGCCTTTCTTCTGTGGAGACTGAGGAGCCTCACTCCTGTGAGAGAGAGTGGGATGAATTTCAAGGACAGACTTTTTTGAAGTATTCATTCCGAAGGGGCACCGGTTGTAATTTCCGGCCCCGCGCTGAAGTAAATTTCATCGGAACTCACGCCAATCCCTACTTCTTGAAGTTTTCGATGATTCCTTTGCTTCTCGCGATTGTGCTGTTAGGGCACCACCAGCAGCTCTCCAAAAATTTTGTTCTACATTTTTTTCACAATTTCTACAAGGGTTTTTTGAATGGAAGCTTTGCACTATGAGGACCCACATGCTCCGATTCTCGCGGTCTATTTTGATTGAGGCAACTCTTCTCGCAACCTGTCAATCGTGACCTTCATGTTTTGACCTTGATCGCCAAGTGGGCTGTAGTTGTTGGCAAAAAGTTTCTATTGTCCCATTTCGTTTGCAAAATTCAGCACATTGTCGTCCTTTGGATGACGTGGGACTTTTTTCATAGGCTTGATAATGTGGGTCGTCCTAGGCTAGAGTGTGTCTGTCCTTTGCTTTGGTTTGCACGCACTATTTACACGTCTGCCCTTCGATGCAGAGGCTTATTATCGGGCGTCTTAGATCATTGATCGTTCGTTCACTGTGAATGGGACTCCTCACACCCTCGACTCCCACTCCCCACAATTTATATTTTTCCTTGAAACCATGGTATTTAGATTTAAGCTTGTTCAGATGGTTGCTGGTAAAATACCAGTGACCGGTAAAATAATAGGAAATGAATGTTTCTGCAATCTTCAAAGTAAGCTGACTTAATTATGTTCTCACGAACCCCATTTCCCGCTCCGTTGTAATCATTTGAGCCCCCGTAATTACGTGCACCGCAGTTGCCACTTTTTAGGCACCACATCGTGGAAATCGCTCTATTTCTAACAAGGTGAATCCGAGTTTTATAAAAAGGCCGAGTATGATAGAAACGCGTCCTTCAGTAGTCCATGGGAGAATTTAGCAAAAAAAAGGAAATATAATCGATTCCTAGTGGAAGGTAAGAATCGACGGTGCAGGTGAATCTGACATACTGTGGAGAGAGCGGATCTTGTTTCCTGTCCGGCATCTCTAAAAATCTTCAATTTTCTATTGGGTCATGCCTGCCGTACGCTCCCAGCATGACTACAATCAATTAGCTGTCTTTGACTTTTTCTTAAAAATAATGCAGGATTTTCGGACGAATTTCCGGTCTACTAGGGCTCCTACCCATTCTTCTTTCATAAATCATTCTTCTTTTCTTTGTTATCGGTGCGTGCAATCAAAGTGGTGCACGTTCATCACGTTCGCAATTTTACGAATCAAGTAGCCATGGCTACGCACTTGTTCGAGTACCTACTGCACATTCGTCTGAGTACCTACTCTTCCTGGTCAATTCTTATTCAGGAATATTATGTACAAAGAAAGTTTACTGAATAAAGGATGTGATGTAGAGCGCAGGTGACATTTTTTGCCTGTTTGGGTGCTCGGTCCTATCGTTCTTTGGTTAAACTTCTTCTCATGCTATCTCTGTTTCGGTAGTGAGTAGATGCCTAGCTATTGATTTCTGTTGCTTCCTACAATTACTTATTTTATACTTTATAACATTTTATGATGTGTATCTGACATGCCATTATTTTTCACATCATTTTTTGTTGCTTATAAAAGAGTTGCTAGGTTTTTGAAATTATTTTTGACATTATTTTGTTCGGATTTACAAGTCCTCTGAAGTTGTAAGACTTGGCGACTATCGAACCTCGGTGGTGAGAAGGCGTAGCTGTTGGTCCCACGTCCGAAATCGGTTCTGTTGTAAGGGCTGACTGGTAGAAAAGCGCATGAGTTGACAGAGATTTTCTGCTCGAGTGCTTTCGACACTCCTACTCTCCCTCCCAGACCCCACATAGGAGCCGAATGCAGGGGTGCAACCAAAATTCCCGGTAGCATCTATTTATAACTGCAATTTTTTGAAATTCAGCATAGTGGATAGGATTGGGTAAGAGTTCTGGTCGATTGCGTTTCATATTGACTCTGAACAGGTTCCCTATTTGTGTTTCTCTCTGAAAGGCGCATTTCCAACTCCTAACGGGGCGTGTCTGTGAACGGGATCGAAACCAGGGGGAGGGTCGCCCAGAGGGTTTACTTGTTCATCTGATAGCGTAAAATAGTGATTTCCTCTAGGCGTGCTGTCCAGTACGTAGTATATAGTCAAGTACGGCATAGATTAATTAATTTTGATAATTTTTAAAAGCAATCATGATGGACACTGTAGAAATTTTTGCATGGAATATGGGTTTCTGTAGTACCTTTTTATGCTCTGACCGAGACTTCTCAGCTTTGTTCGAGCAGAGTTTCAAATTTTCACCTACTTCAGAGTGTGAAAGACGAAGATACCTAGACTAATAGTTTTCCAACGCCATCTCTGGCTCTATTTGAGTCCTTTTTCCGAAACCCCGGACCAGTGAATCTAAATAATTTCAGTCAACGATTTACCAGGTTAACTTTGGGGTCTGAGAGCTCTGTCATTTTTTCTTTCCTATTAACGGCTCTTCGGGGAACCTGCTGCATATAACACTACTAATTATGCTGAACGTCGTTCGCTTTTCTGTTCAAATGTCACATATATTCATCGTGCTTGTTTATCCCACAAACATGCCTATAGTATTTTCATCTCATTCAAACAATATGGACGGCTCCCCTATTTCTTGTTCCATTGATTGCTTCATATATTATTACTTTTTACAAATTTCAAAGATATTCTTGCATATTCAGCTGTTTCTGGTCACAAAATTCACTTTAACGCTGATACTCATTCTTGTGCAAGTTTAAAAGCTTCAGGGTCAACTTAATTCAGAAGAATTCAGGCCCTCTCTACTTCCTTGGGATACTAATTTCGCAGGAAGTGGTGGGGGTTCAAAAAAGAACCGTCGAGTTTAGCATCGTTTTTGCTGGAAACAGGCACCAGTCTGCTCCCGAATCGTGATGAACCTTCATTGCTGCAATAAATTTTTGCCGAATGGCGTTGTACTGTACCTGGAGGCTCATGAAATCTCTCCCTTTATCCCATCAAAGCATGCTTCCTTTCAATTTCTCCCTGTATCAATTAGCCAGTGCTGGGTCCTCGAAGAATGGGGTTCACTCTAAACATCAGACAATTAAGAAGTCATAAGTTCGACGGCAATCTCTAAGCCTGGAGCGAGGCTCTAGGTTTCGCCTCCATTTTTATACATTGCTTTAATTCAAAAATATGGGAACGGCTTCCAAAATTTGGAGCGGTTGAAGTTTTCTGTGCTGTTTTATCACTTTTTTGTTCAATCCCACTCTCAGCGTTCAGAAGCGTAGAGATTTTTGAAAGCGTGCGTGGTTTAAAAAGTGGCTTGTGGAGGCCAGACGAGTTTGGTAGCAGTTATTCAACCCCGGAGGGATAGAAAGCTCGTTCGGCTTAGACGCATTTAGATGTGAAATTTGTTCTCTGAACCGTGCTCGGGATGCTTATTTTCAGGGTAGGTAAAACAACAATGCGTAGGGATCAAAAATTAGTTTGGACATTGAACTCCCATCACATAGTCTCTGGTTTCCCTCGAGATCTACATGAGAAGAACTTTCGTAACTTTCAGAATAAACACATGAAAAATTATAGAAAACGAAAAGTTTTGAAATTGATAAAATGAGCTCTCCGTCGATTTTTGACATAGAAGTCGATTCCTAGCCCAAATTATTGGAAGAAAAGATTTAATAGTGGCATCTATGGAAGGCTATGCTCGGGAATGTTTTGCCCTTGTACGTCTCACCGCTAAGATTTTTTTCTGGGGTTTAGAGGGAAGCGAAAGTTTTAGCTGTGTCAATAAAATCGCTGTAGCAGTTCCAAGTCGAAGGTAGCGATAGCAACTCGATCAATGGATTGTTCAAGCATCTTAGTGTTGAGTTTTTGTTGTTCAACAACGAATTTTAAATAGCAGTCACGGTCAATAAATAACAAGATGATGAGATGAAAACTAGTTACTGACTCTTGCACACGTGAATGCCACTGTCATCTGCCGTCATTTGCTGTCACGCCCGGCATGAAAAAATATCCTGCCCCTACCTATTTCCCATGTCAATACATTGAAGATTACACCAGGTCGGTGGCATTTCTGTTACCTATTGGCACAGTTTCACAGTCGTATTGTTTGATAATGGTTCCTGATTTTCTGTTTATCTAAATATGAGCCTAATCCCACCATTGACCTCTTAACCGGGAGCTACCCGAGTTCTATAGAATCAGCACTATAATTATCATTACATAGAGTCATCCAGTATTGAAAAGTAGCTCCTTAAGTGGATAGTGTTGGTAGTCTTACCGTCTTTTGACCTTTAGCAAACCGGTTTTTTGGAATGCGCCGCTGCACTGGGCTTCCACTCAGAATTGTAATGGCATATTGGATGTGTATGTGCCTTTACAATGACTTAAGGTGGCCAGAGGGTTAACGAATCAGTGTCTTTATCTTTCCAAACTGACTTAGTACCTATTAATCGACGACAGAGGGAATGTTACTCAGTACATCTACGCAATCAAGCTATATTTAAATCCGAAAAATTGATTCCAACGAGGTATCAGCGGTGTCGATATGTACGCACCATTCACAGGCACTACTAGTTCGATTCTGTCGACCTTCTTGTAATGAAGAGCTTAGAAGCCAAGCGTGCTTCATACTTTGCTCTACTCAAGGGATGGGACACACATTGAAGAGCTGCATCATTAGAAATCAATGAATTTTTACTGAAGATTTAATTTATGGCGAATTTAAAATTAATCAATTTATTTGATTCAGTTGGAATTTCTTCAAAGTTTCAACTTCCAGTTAAAACAGAATTAAGGTTGACATTTATGAAAGATTGTCAGTTAATAATTAATAATTGGCAGCCAAAAGTTCTTTTCTGGTCAATTTTTGTTTCTCCTCCTTTTTTTCGGGAATGCCATGGCTATCCTTCTTGGACTGCGTTTTCTTTTCGAATCGATTTATGAGTAACGTTTTACCCAATAGCTATATGTTCCAGGCCGAAAAGGAACCTCGATCAGAAGTTTCTGGACAGGATTGGTGGTGCTCTTGGAATTCACGAGCTAAATCGCCCATCGTCTTTAAGCGGATTTTCTGACGTACAGCATAGAAGTGAGTTTCCTAAATTTTGTGAGTAGACGGCCTAGTAGATGCCTGCGAAGTAAAAAATAGATTTTAGAGCGAGGAAATAGGAAAAAAATAGACTAGGATTTTCAAAATGTCCTTTGTTGTGTTACATTTGAAGGAGATTCCATGGAAACTGCTCTCGATTTTGGGGAGTTGTTTCAGTTATATTTTAGGATGTCTTTGCGTACTGAATGCGCAAAGAATGCGTATCTAGTACGCGAAATATGGAAGTCATTCTTGAGGAACTCCTCGGCTTTGACTCGAAGAAGTTGAACACCCAAATCCTGACGTCCTAGCGGTAGCCGAATTTTTTCTGCTAGAGAGTGTTGCGCGGTCTTGAACAAATGATAGCCGGATGCCACCAGATCGGGGCTGTATGGCGCATGAGGCAGAAGCTCTCAGCCCATCTCTTCGATTTTCTGTTGCTCAAAAGCTCTCAGCCATTGCCGTTTTCCCAGTGCGTTTCCGAAGGATATATTCTTCTTCTCATCTGACGTGAGAATGGAGCTGAAAAAACCCACTGCTCTTTGATTAACGCAGCGGACTTCCTGCCGAGCAGCGCGTGCAAAAAAAAAATCGTGGGAAGTGCGCTGATGATAAAAGTTTCAAGTCAGAACCTCATCGCAAAAACGAATTTCGGCTCATCTCATGCTCTTGGATCACGATGACTGCGGCTCAGGATTTGCAACGCAGTAGTCTCTTTATGCTTCGCTTATCAGTTGCTACAGAACTTATCCGACCGTCAATAATCTGGAAATCTCGCTCAATGATCGACAATAAATACTTGAAGATAAGAAGTACGACAATGGGCTCTTTATTGCGGGGCGTTATCAACAGTAGACATCCATGCAAGCCTTTGTTTAAGTTACCACTCTGCTCAGTTGCAGAACAGTCCCTTCGCCAATAGACCCAATAATGAGAAAGATTAAGCTCCTAAAGAGTGATTATTGGTAAAATCAGAAGCAGCAGACCAAGTTTTCGTGAGCGATAAGCGTACTCGCATTGTGCCTAATTTGTTGTGCCCTTCGCATTTGAGAGGATTCTCCATTGAATATTTTGTGGTCAAAAATGAACCAGTTGTTCCCAAAAGAGGTGTGGAGGATTAGCATGTTCGTAGCGGCCCGGTTTATATAAGTAATCGCTTTTAACCCGAGCCTGTGAGAATTGCAAGTGAAACAGTAGTGTGCTCGCCTTTCGTATTCTGCACAGTGGTGCTCGTTGTCTGCTCAGTTTCATTTCGTTGTTGCTTTGTAAAAAAANAAAAAAAGTCCTGTCTACTTCCACTGCATATCGGGTGGATGGGGTTATGAAAAAGCAATAGAAATTCAGTTTGTATTCTACAGAACTCGTCTGCAAAATCGTTGCGTTGATCGCTATCGGAAACTCGTTTTAGAATGATTGCCAATTTATGGTAATGACCCTAATAGTTTTAAAAATCGATCCCGAAACGATCGATTTGTTCTCTGTTCCCGTCTGTTCTGATGTTTCCTCAATAGGATTCTCTCCTCCCTCTCCTCATCCAGTTGTACAAATTGATGACATCATCGAGTGGTATCTGAACAGCATAATAGTTTTTGCAGAAATGTCTCGATCTGGGCGATTAAATTCGATTTCGGCGCCATTGTCGCCTGATCTCATTAAATTCCTTCGGGAATCCATGGAAAAGGACCTTCTGTACGATCCACCCTATGTGTTCGTGATATTTGGTGCATCTGTAAGTATTGAACTCAGCTTTATTTTTTTGATTTTGATTAGAGAGAGGGATCCTCATTGGTAGAGCGGGTCAGGTTGGGATTCAGAGTTCATGCTATAGCACAATTTTGTCTGGTCGATTAGTTACAACTTTTCTCCCAAACCTCGGTTTTCTCATAACTCGGAAAAAAATTTACAGTCTAGAAGTTATAATTAGGCGCTACTAACGTTGCCATCGGTGCAGTTTTTTTATTTACGATGAATTTTATGCTTTGAGAGGGTAAGATTTATAACCTATAACCTGAAGACCTTTGCTGTCCTGGAGTTCATGCCTACTGCTCGATCACGAGTGTCATGTAAGGACATGGGAAATTCCCACCTTCCTTTCGGGCAACTTCATAGGTTTGTAAAGAATATTGAGTGTGTACGACGCTACTTTGCAGGCCAAAATTACGACTACGAACTTGCGTATGGGTTACTGGGATTCTCTTTTCTTTGGAACCGCTGCACCCTTAAGGGCACCGTTCACATAATTTTGGGGTAATCCAGATTATGATGAAAAATGGAAGACAAAATTGAAACTAGTGGGACTGAGGTGAAGAAACTGCGTGCATCGGTGTTTTCAAAGTGAAAAAAGGCCTCGAAAAAACGTTAAAAAGGGGGCTGGACGTGAATGAAACCAGAAAAATGAAGAAGGGTGGGGCGTCCGGACGAACTAAACAGTGTGTTTCACTGCGCGCGTGTGGGTCCTGGTGCGAAGAACAGACAATGGTAAGCAAAAATTCATTCACTTATAAGCATAAATGGACAAAAAAACCTTAGTAACAGCAAAAGTAGCTCACCTTTTTCAGCCTCTAGGAGTAGGAAATTGAATAAGGGATCGCGGTAGCAAAAGGAAAAACAGAGGAAAGAAGAATTGGAGAAAAACATCGCCTCATCGCTTGGCGATTAGCTGATTGTGCGTGGGTCCTAGAACGAATAATAGCAATCTGTATTGTCTCGACACTCGTCTAACGTGACACCGATCGAGGGGCGGGCACGCGAACCGCGGCAACAACGGGGCTGCCACTATGCCCTGGACGTCGAGATTGGGGGAGTGAGAGGGTCCCTTCTACAACCCATGGAGGCCGCTGAGTATTAGTAAGGTAAGAGCTCTATAACTTTTTTATCGTGAGCGGNGGCGATTAGCTGATTGTGCGTGGGTCCTAGAACGAATAATAGCAATCTGTATTGTCTCGACACTCGTCTAACGTGACACCGATCGAGGGGCGGGCACGCGAACCGCGGCAACAACGGGGCTGCCACTATGCCCTGGACGTCGAGATTGGGGAAGTGAGAGGGTCCCTTCTACAACCCATGGAGGCCGCTGAGTATTAGTAAGGTAAGAGCTCTATAACTTTTTTATCGTGAGCGGTGCCTTTAAGGATAATACTTAATTGTACATGATTTGTCTGTGCATGTCTTACTTATTTGTCTCGGCTCCTAAAAGTTTGTGGCAGTGAGAGGCATAAAGTATTGTTTGTTTGGGTTTTCCCCATTTGAGTTGAGGTCTTGGATGGATTTTTCATATTCTCCTAACTTTTGACAAATTCGTGGTTTAGGGTGATTTGGCGAAAAAGAAGATCTACCCGACTCTTTGGTGGCTTTATCGTGACTCTCTTCTGCCACTGAATATAACCATTGTTGGCTATGCTCGTTCGGACTTGTCCATGGAAAAGCTGAGAAAATCGTTTGAAAAAGCTTGTAAGGTCAGTTCAAAACCACCATGTGGCCTGGTTCCGAGGTCAATTTGGTGTAAATAGTTGAAGGGGTTTAACAATCTGCAATCATTCTGAATGATATACCGGTTATTTTTAGGTCCACGACAATGAAAAGAAGAAATTTGAAGAATTCATGAGCAAATGTACTTATATAAAGGTAAGGGGCAAGTTAGCTCAATTCATCGACGTATTAATCGAATTACTTCCTAACTATTTCTTCCTACTTTTTTCTTTCTAGGGCAAGTACGATGAAGCAAAAGGATTTGAGAAGTTGGCTAGTTTTATAGATGAAATTCAGAAGAAGAGCAACGATCGTGAGTTTGTCACAGAAGTCAGGGATGCAGTGGTGCGGGAGAGGGATTAGAAAATTACAAAACCGTTGTAGTGTTCCCACCAGTTCTCGCCTAGGATTGAAAGTTTTGCAAGGGGTTGAGAAACATTTGCACAGAGTGTTATCCAAGCAGTACTTCTATGGGAGTTCGCATCGTGATTTTTTTATTAAATTGAAGCAGCGAATCGGCTGTCTTGGGCATGATTTATGAGACCGTAGTGCGTTTCACACTGGTGCTTCGTCAAAAGGGAGAGGCTGACTGATGGGAATGGATAAGGGCCCAGGATGCCCTTATTCACACAACACAAGTTCAGCTTACTGTTTCCCTATGGGCTTTCAGTATTGCCGAGTGGTCATTACAACACACTCATGAATTTTTTAGAACCTGTCAATCGTTTGTACTACCTTGCGCTCCCACCAACTGTCTTTGAAGATGTTACGTCAGAATTGAAAGCGCATTGTATGGATGACGGGTATGTTGGGTTTGCCCTAACTGCTGTAGTGTAGGGTCCTTTTTGTGGACTTTTTTCTTTGTAATTTTTCCAAACAATAGATTTACAGAGATTCTTGGACTAGAGTGATCATCGAGAAGCCATTCGGGCACGATTTGGAATCATCGACTAAGCTTTCAAATCATCTGTCAAAATTATTCAAAGAGGTATGCTCGGAGACAAAGTTGATGTAGAAGTAAGTCATGCTTATTACTGAATCGTTTTAGGAGCAGATTTATCGGATAGATCACTACTTGGGAAAGGAAATGGTCCAGAATTTGATGGTTCTTAGGTAAGAACCTTATTATTGCATATCAGCAGCCGATCACTAGTTTCTACACCAGCAGTCGCAGAATTCATCTCACCATCAGAGTAGACTTGAAACCAGCATCCTTTCTACTTCGTTTTTTGGGGCGTTTTACAAGAAACTTTTCTCAACTGTACTTTTGCTCATACCTTTCACTAGCGGAGTAACTCTTCCATATTTGTCACTCTACAGAAGCTGGTTGGGTTATGTTGCGAATGTTTTGTAGGTTGTGACTCATAAGTTTAGGATTTAAGCGAAGACTGTCGCAAGGCGTGTTTTTTGGGTTCTTTAAGCTGGTGTGTAGAGTTTATGAGGCAAAATGGAGTAACCATTGATAGAATGCATCCTCCACCTCCTATAGGTGCTTCTATTGGTTGTTCGCCACATGAATTCCCTCTTGACTGGCTGAAAGCAGTCTATAAATCAGTTTCTTTAATAGCCTTACTTTGCGTCTAGCAAATAGGTTTGCTATCCATAGCTTGTTTGTGTCCTCTGGAACAGCTTTTCAAATTCCCTTTTTCCTATAAGAATCACCATTTCTTTTGAGATCATCTATACCTGTTGTGAGAAAGGTCTAGATTTTCTCAAAACCGTTGCAAGACCAGTCACGGTAACAGATAACAGTTGATCGTAACCCATTCGATATCCGCTTCACTATCGGTTCTATTAAGGTTTGGCAATCGTTTCCTCGGTCCGTCATGGAATCGCGATAATATCGCATCTGTAACGATCTCATTCAAAGAAAACTTCGGTACCGGCGGTCGTGCAGGATATTTTGATACGGCTGGTATTATAAGGTGAGCGGACATTGTTGAGAAACAGATTTTATTGGCAGAGATGGGTGATGGGGGCGGGGCAGTGGGAAAGGGCTTTGGTGTCATGCGCAAACACTTGCGGATGGGGTCCTGCATCTCACAATATCCAGACCAACCAAATTCTTGCTTATTGGGAGCCGTAGGCGCCTCACCATGCTCCTTTTGTAACTTTTCAAGTCCCTCCCGGAATTGGAAGCATTTTTAGAGGGGTCTAATGAAAAGAGGATGACTGCAAATTTGATTGAAGAAATTCATTTCGAAGTGATTACAATTTTTAACTTCACTCCTATGGGTCGCGGTCCAATTTTGTAACGTTTTGTGGCAAGAACGATAAGAAGAACGATTTGTGGCAACTGTGGTTGACATGGCCTTTCATTTGGTGGGGATATCCACCATATAATCTTTTTTTTTNNNTTTTTTTTTCAGAGATGTGATGCAAAATCATCTGATGCAAATTTTGACCCTTGTGGCCATGGAAAAACCGGCCAGTTTGGATGCGGAGGATATTCGAGACGAAAAGGTAACCCTTATATCAAAATACCCAAAGGAAGCTGACAGATATAACAATTTCTCAAAAAATTAAGGTGAAAGTATTAAAAGCGATCAAACCAGTGCAGTTGAAGGATGTGGTTCTGGGGCAGTACGTGGCAAATTCTGAGTGCTCCAGTGAGTCGCCTCCTTTCCAACTGTCTTTTGGTCTTGAATGCTTATTCATTTTCATGGGCAAAATTACTGTTTTTGTCAATGTTCCTGTTCCTCAGCATGGCTAGTTTTCGAAAATTGTGTGCCATTTTTTTCATTTTTAGTGTACACAGTACTAAAGAAAGTGTACATACACAGCTTGTTCAGTTCCTGAAGCTGGTGCCGGTTACAAAGACGATGACGATGTTCCCGATGATTCGATTACGCCTACCTTCGCTTTAGCTGTTCTTCATGTACATAATGAGCGATGGGAGGGGGTGCCGTTCTTTTTGCGATGTGGAAAAGGTGAGATATGGTTTTTGTTTTTAATTACAAGCAGTTGAATTCAGCCCTTCCGAATCCCTCTACCTGCGGTTCTTCTATGTAAGGGTACCAACGGTTTCCGAAAATTTAAAAAGGATTTGGGTGAAATAGGGCAAGGCGCAGTTGAATTGCTTGTAGATGAAGAATAGGGGTGAAAAAGGTTTAGTTAATAGTGACGCACTGTCAATCATCCGTGGTTCGGCGTTCGGATCCGGGATCCATACTCGATGTGGCTGACCCGGCCTTCAATCGCTCCAGGTAAATCATTGGTACCATGCTGGTATGGAAGAATAAAAGCACCGATTCACACCTCGATTGGCTCGCAAATTATGTACAGACCACATACACACGGCGCATCCTACTGACGGTTTTGACTACCACCGAGGATCCTTTATCCTTTATCCACCGTCTTCATTTAAGAGTTTTATTTTTATTTGTAGCACTAAACGAGAGTAAAGCCGAAGTTCGTGTTCAATTCAAAGAAGTCAATGGTGATATATATCCACCCGGTGAATTAAAGAGGTATAGTTGGACGATACTGATTGAATTCGTTATTTATTTCTGTCCGCTTTTTAGAAGTGAACTAGTGATGCGTTTGCAACCAAATGAAGCTGTCTATCTCAAACTGATGACCAAGAAACCAGGAATGGGCTTTGGCGTGGAAGAATCCGAGCTTGATCTCACTTATAATGCTCGATACAAGGTTATCTTCTCAGTCTTTTCTCAAAAGGTTTACCAGTCGAATGGCTCGTTTGTGCGTGCGATCTACAGAGCAACAGATACAACTTTTTTGGATTTTTCTACTTAAAAAAAAANCTTCTCGAGTTTGAATCCGGCCACTTGCGATGTCTCGATAGTTACCCGTATACAGATGGGTTCTTTCATGAACTACAATGAAGCTTCCAGAGAATCCGGAGAGTATCCGGGTCATTGTAAACACAACCTTGTACTTGTGGATGAGATCATGTAGCGCTACACACACAAGCGATCTCTGAACTGTGTAGGACTAACCGTGAATCGCTTCAAAGTTGTTATTACCATAACGTTTTCCAGGACATTCGCTTACCTGATGCATATGAACGACTATTTTTGGAAGTGTTCATGGGATCTCAAATAAATTTCGTTCGTACAGATGAGCTTGAAAACGCTTGGCGTATACTGACACCGGTTCTAAAGGAGATCGAAAAGGATCGGGTAGAACCGCTCGAATACAAATTTGGAAGGTTCATCTAAATTCTGATTGTTTTCTGCTTTTGCTAGGCTCATTAATGCTCTGGATGCATATTTGTTCTTTCTCAATTATGATAGTATCAATAAGTTTCCAATTTCAGCCGTGGACCAATGGAAGCCGATGAATTAATGAGGAAATATGGCTATGTATTCTCGGGGACGTATAGATGGACAGCTCCTAATAAGTTATAAACATCGTTATCAGTAAGATCTTCAGCCATTCTTCAAGAAAGGCTTCGTTATGTTCAGCCAGTCGTAGAATTAGGTTATCTTGATAATGTCCTCACTGCATCGTCCACTAACTAGTAGATTGCGGCGACCGGGTACCTGAATCTGTTCGGGACGCCCATGAAAATGCCTCAAATTCATACTGTATCACTTGTCGCACTATTCCACAAAGCGCTAAGCTGCATTACAGCTTACGACTACAGCATCTCCTATATCTGGCCCGTTCTCGATCAGTGTACTATAAACGCTCTTCGGAAAACCATTATTAGGTCGTAGCTGTCAGCTTACAAGTTACCGCACGCGAAATGCTGCAGCAACTCTGACCTAACGTCACACTTACGCAGTTTACATGCAGCTTCAATTCCTTCACGGCACAACAGCAGAAACAAGCGATTCCTCCATTTTCTGTACTCTCTGAGCTTTTTTCGAGTGATTCGAATGCTAGTATTGATACCTAGCCCAAATATCAGGAATAAGTATCGATTTGTAGCATGCAAAATCAATAATCACCTGTGAGGACCAGCTGTACAAGCCTAATCCAATCCAAGATTGGTGGTGGCTCAAAGGGAATTGCAGAATTTCGTGGTCACGTTTTCCGCTGCCCCTTGTTATCGCCATCTGTCCGTTTCGATAAATGATTATAGCTGGCATGCTTAGCTTGTAGATTTTTAGGTTTTCAGCTTTTACAGCTTACCAACTATAAACGGAAATGGTCATTTATTTTGACCCCTTAATTTGTCGAAATTGAAGTTCCTGCCTCTTTTCAAGCAGATAGAATATGCCACTTGAGGTGCTTAGAATGAACTTTTTGCTGTTAGGATTCTGCGGAGAGGACATCATCTGAATCTGTATATTTGTATGGTCGATGAACTTTATCAGAATCGCCAGTAATCATGTACTATCACTAAAATGTATGGAATAAATTAATGAAATTCTTTATTCGATCCAAACATTAAATTCATACTTAGCTCACAACCAGCTAGGGAGGGCTAGCGGTTGATAGTCCACCATCATCATCACCACAAGTATTACACTTCATCTCAATTGAAACGTAACGGTATTGACAGTTTGTAAGAATAGTAGGAGTGTTTAGTTCGTTTTTTGTATGCTGCTAGACATCTAGTAGATTACTAATAACGGCTTATTATTATTGGTTATGTTATCATTATTTATCGACCGAATCCTGAGTAGTTGTAAGCCCATGCCCGGTCCCTCTCCTCCCTCTACCATTCTTTTTAGGAGCTGTGCTAGATGTTCCTGTAGTCGTCATGGTCGTTGTCATTGTTGTTTGTGCAGCCAGCTTATCCTGCATTATTGCTTCTGCCTACAATCACTTTTGGTCCCAATCTGCAAAGTATGTAGTCAAATTGAAACTAGTGGGCCGGGCTGTACGGTGGGCGGAGCTGTCCCGTTTCCTATTGGATAGAACTGGGTGGAGAGCGGATAGTGCCACCCACAACAGCCCAACCTCACATGGTGTTGTGTCATACCTCGGATAGGTAACGATGCGCGAACAGTTGCTCTATCGTAGCTCTTTTCTCGACATCACGTTGGATACACTTCTGAAAATTCTTCTTCACAGAACGAATTCCACAACAAGACTGCTTTTCATCTGGTTTCTCGCTATGTATTGTGCCATTAGCCCCATCAGGAAGCGAAATGCGATTTACAATAGGCAGAAAATACTTTTTTTTCTCCTAGGAAGCATGGGAGTAGGAGATGACTGCGCGAAGGCGAATTCTCGGCCTACCCAAGGCTTATGAGAGTTTGAGGAAATGTTCTTGTTCCTCCTTAGGGTCTTCTAGAGGTGCAATGTGACTTTGCCGGCATGCCTTCTCCAATTAAAGTTTAAAAGACGAAGTTCCTGGCGTTGATCGGTCCCGTCTGAGTGGTGCGCCCCCGCACTCGACTTCCATTCAGAATCGTAGTGGCGTGGTGAGTGCGTATGTGGCCTATACAATGACTTGCTGTGGCAAGCCGGTGTACAAGTCAGTGCTTTTGTCCTCCCAAACGAGTCTGGTACCAATTACCCGGCCCCGGAGGGATGGAAGGCTTGGTTAGCCTAGGCGGACATCAATCCGGGATTCGAACCCCTGACCATGCGTGTGGGGTAGTGCACCACGTGCCACTACACCACCTCCGCCCTTTTCCATTACCTCAAAGAATTCCGTTATGGCAGGATCGGCATGGATGTCATGTTGTAGCCGTATGTTCGGATCCAAAATGGCCAACATCTGGAAGATGAAATGAGTGATGATGGAAGGTCAGCAACATGCAGACATAGCTCCTTACATTCTTGTTGGTATAATTACTGAACGGCTTACGACCATACGTCATTTGGTATACAATGAAACCAAATCCCCAGATGTCCACTTTTTTAGTTAACTGAAATTGATGTCGATTTTCAATGCGTAAATGGTCTGAGCGGTTTTTTTTTTCTTAATAAGGCACTACCCACTTTGTAAGTACCGTCTTTTCTTGGAACTATTTGTTCAGGTGGCCGATTTGATCCGAACATAAAGTCTCGTATAACGTGGTCCTGTAAACATATTACTTTCAAAAAGCGTCGATTCCCAGTTCAAAGTCCAGAGTAGTACGAAATTACCGAGGAAAACGCAAAAATGGGCATATTTAGAGGGATACAAGTCTATGGAGAAGGAGCAATGCTAGGGGTTGGTAATTGGACAAATGTAAGCCGTTTCCCACCCGTCTTTTGTGCCCTTGGGGGTCAAAGGTTTATCCCTGCAAGAAATCTCAAAAAACATTTCATCGCGAGCGCTGCTTTCATCTTTAGGCTCCTATCGTACTCTTGCTTGTTTGAATGTTAGGTGCCTGAAAGTTTCTATTATTTTTGATTTCTGTCACGTTTACGGTTATACTTGGGAGCAGAGAAATCGGTGATCCCCCCCNCCCCCCCTCTCCTCCTCCCCCCGTCCGTTTCACTCGGGTTACCTACCATCAGTACATTCTCAGCAGTCTAAAAATTTCCAGGAAATGAGAACTTACTTCATTTTTGCGCAGGGTGGCTGAGAGTCCGAAATCAACAAGTTTTAAAGTGCCACTGATAATTAGCACATTTGCTAGTTTAATATCGAGATGAATTATAGCTGGAACTTAAAATGAAATGAGATCGGAAATGGCCTGAAAATGGGGAAATGGAATGGGATTATGACCGCACGCACAGTTTTCATGCATTTCCTGTATACCCTTGCCAATCTCGTAGGCGTACAATCTCACAGTGGCCGCATCCAACGTGCCTTTATTCTTCTTTACTTCCGATTCAAGATCACCATCACCCAACTCTAACACCATCCGGAGTATGGTGTTGTTTGCAATGATATCGCTGAAATACTGCAAGTTACAAGTGCAGATGGAGGAAAGGTACAGGACGCGTGCGGTTGCGGTGCGTTGGACCAGCCTTGACCTAATGGCAATTCGCCGGGAATCGCAGTGGATTGAATATTCGAGCGTTTTCAACTGGGTTTTGAAGCGGCATCTGTTAGACGGCGAATTGATTTACTGCAGCTGCAACCGGGGTTTTATGCGTTAGGAACCAAATGGTCGCGTCGCGGTGAGAGGGGCGTCGTGCGCGAAGGAATGTAGCAGGATGCAGCAGTGGGTAATACAAGAACAAAAGTACTAATAGCAGAATTATGTATAGAATAATGATCGTATATCGATTGAGCTGTATGAAGAATGCTAGAGCTGTCATAACGGCGAATGAGTGGTCCGCGACAGCCGCGTGCGGCGAATCGATTACCCAAAATCGTTCCTAACGCCCGTCTCCCGCTGCAACCGCAGTGCGACCGCGCGCGTCACGCGGGTGCTGTCCTCTCGAGTTTCGCTCTTAGAAGGCTGAGTACCAACAAAAGTGAATAAACAAACTGTGCAATCAAGTCGATAATGTGTGGGCAGTTTTTGAGCGTTTGCAGACGTTCCACCTCTCCTCGATAAATTTCAGCATTTTGGCGGAGTGAAGTTTCTTTCAAAGCGAATGACGTCCCATTGTCTTCTCTGATAATCTCGAAAACCTGGTATGAATTAGCATATACCAAAGGTAGGTTTAGTGGTGGACGACAAGCTATCCAAATGGCATACAGATCCACTGCCTCCTGTGCCAAGTATTCGCTTTTTCTTGTATTTCACTCCATCGATGACTACCGTATCGCCTATCTGCAATGAAGTATTGTCCTTCCCTGTTGTGAGGGAATCGTAATCCCGTTCTTTCTGTTTACTTTCGAGATTATTTATGAAAAACATCGATTGGGTGGATGCATCTTCCACTCAGGCAATTTCTAGTAATCTATCACCTCAACATCCGTCACTATCCGCCAAGGGTTCACGTCCTTATTTCGAAGCAGATCCAGAATGACCGTAGCACAAATTTTGTCTGACGGTCTACTGAGCAACAGCAATGCTTCAGAAAGCGAACTTCCCGAGATAGCGAGCATGTCGCTATTGGTTCTGATCGTATTCGGGATCTGGGTAGGCCAGACGTATTTCCCTTTTGAAGGACTGGGATCTGGCCAGCTAGGAAATCGTGACCTGGTTAATTCGGGTAGTCGGGACGCCATCACTTCGCAGTGCGTCACTTACGCGACTTTTTCACGGAAATTTCAGAGTTTTGACTCGAAAATTTTTGGGCTGTTGAACATCGTTGAAATCTTACTGAGCCGCCAGGTGTGGTGGGCGGAGAGTTGGATGGAGATCTTGAATCGACTAGACTGCTGGCAGGTCTGTAATTGAAATAAACATACAATTAGGAACATATGTAGGGAGCAGCTGATGTCTGGATACGCAAAGGGGAAGTGAAGGCTTAGTGAGCTATGGTTGATAGCGAGCTGCAACTACGTCTCCCATTACGCGAGGAGTCTGATGATCGAGAAGTCTACTCGCATTGAGTTAGACAATGATAGCCACCAGCCGTCCTGGGCTCTTAAGATTTTTTCCATGCCTTTTCTACCTTTTTCATAATTTATACTTCCATCGTGATGGTATGCTACGCATACGCACGCGGCATTTTAGCTCTGGCAATCGGTCGGCTAATCATAATGAGGATTTAACTTTTTTTAAGTGTGGCCAGATAGAAACGAGGCAAATTTTGTTGAGAGCTGATTTCATGGCGCATTTCAAAGGAATCTCCCTTTTATTTATGGCTTTCTGATTCCTCTTCGGTGTTACTAATTTTACTAAATTGTGTGAAATCGATTGAAGCATAGAGTGGGCCGTTACTTTTAGAAACATTCCCATAGAGTGTCTTACTTTACTTTTCCTTGATTTTTGCGCTTCTTTGGTCCTGACTGTTGTGACTTGGTCTGGGATGTCTTCCCACTTTTCTTGTCTTTTTTCCCTGGTGGCCGTTTTGACTTTGATTTTGATTTGTTTTTTCCCATTTTCTCTGGACACCTGTCATATTTGATGTCATTGTTACTTGCCAGCATAGCATATGTCATTCTCTTGAAACTCATCATCCTACATTTGGGCGAAAGTGGCGTAGTGGCAAAGGTCGCCCTATCACACATGCATTGCTCGGGATCGAATTCCAGATTGATATCCACCAACCGTTCCATCCCATCGTGGTCGGCTTACTGGTAGGAAGGTCGGTTACGCCTATCCCTATCCGATAGCAACGTAATGCACCGTAGACAAGCCTGCTATCCAGTCACCTTAGTGATCATTCAATGCACCCTACCTCTTACCTACTCTGTAATCCCGTAACGTACATTTGTCTGTCCTCCTTCAGTGAGCGATCCAGCAGCGGACACAGTGCTGGCCTTGCTGGATGACTGGTGGACAGTTTGGACAGTTCGACTCAAACGGACGGGTGTTTGACTTTGGACCTGAATGACGTGCCGCACAGCCGGCTTATCGGAGCGCTGGGCTCAGTGCAAGGGTGAGGTCTGGATTCCCAGTGGTTGATTATGGTAATTGTTGCAGAACTACTGCCGCACGCCACCTGAAACAGGCCCAGTTCACCTTCCCTCCATTGATAAAGTGTGGGCTGAGCTCAGTATAATCAAAAGGCCATTCAGCACCGGATAAGTCTAGGTGTCAGATCGGATGCAGGCCCGGGTGGGTGATATGAAATGGGCTGAAAGCGCAGCAAACAAACGTCCGGCCTTGAGGCAACAAGATCGAAGGTTCGCGCCCTTAATCTTGCTGCCTCAAGTTCAAAAGCTGTTAATGAGCGTTCGATCCTTTTTCAGGAAGTTTTTCCTCATATTCCTGTTCATGATTGCCTCTCTGATTTCCCGATGAGTCCACTCGGAAAAAGCAGATGCCTTGGCGATACGGAACCGCTTCTACGTCGCACTTCCGTTGGAATTGAAACAAAACTGACCTTACAGCCGTCACGAGTTTCGCTCAAACCACATCCGAGTTAGAAAAGACTGAGAATGGAAGCTACTCACACCAACAGCTGTGATACAGAATGATACGAGCGCTTATCAACACCAGTTTATACTCGGCAGTGTTAAACGAATATGCGAAATAAATCTTCAACCTATGATCATTCTGTTCATTATAGCATGGAGCAACATCAACTTCAAGCGCTAAGTCCCTTTGAAAGAGCGCAGACACGCAAACCACAGTATATAGTAGAGGCATGGTTAAGCAACCAAAGGAACGTTTCCAGGTCCAAAACCAATTAGGACTAGGGTTCCAGTGAAATTGAGTTCAGATGATGGGCCTGCTAGTAAATCCATAAAATTTGAATGTCGATTGTGGGTTGTGTGAAAGACGAGGGAAAGAGAGGCTGTCTTGGGAACCACAAGAATCGTAGCCCCACCACAAGGGTACTGTAGCCCAGCGTTGCTCACTATGTGTTACATGCCCTGAACAGTCTATGGCAATTCTAGACAGCTCGTTCCCGTCAACTCGAGAGTTATGCTGACTTTGTTGTGAAAATTTTGGAAAACACAGGTGGTGGAGAAGGTGGAACAGTAGAAGATGTAGAAAACGGGGCAACATTTGCTCACTGACCCTAATGAAATAAAGTAGCCTGGGTGAAGCTACCAGGAGGGATCCTGCTACAGAATTCGTTCATGGCCTGGAAAATACCGTTCTTCAATCGTCTGAGGGATTGCTTTGTGAATTAATCTTCAAAAGCTGGATCATTTCTTTGTTGAGAAGCAGTTTCTCTTCGTTTCTCCATCTGCGCCGTTAGTATGCCGCTCAGTGATTTCCAAAATGAATCACTCTTCCCGAAGGGCGACAGGCAGTTCGGCCTTGATTTTGCTCACTTGCATGGTGGTAGGCGTGGCTACGGCTCGAAGAATACTACATCAGCCGAGACTGAACCTTCTGTTAGGCAGACTTGGTGTAACTTCGCTATCCGTTGAGCCATTGACACGCATTTCTTCGGTGACCATCCTTACTCAACGTAGTCCAGCATTGGGAAGTGGGAGTTTCTGCTAGCCCCCATTTGTGCGATGGCCGATGAGCCCTTCGTTTCGGCACAGGCTCAGCCCTCACCCCTTTCAATGGAAGAGGTCTTCAAAAAAAAANAAAAAAAAAGCCCGAACATGATTTCTACGCAAGGTAGCCATCAGAGACAAGGGCTTTTGCTAGCCCAAAATAGGTGGACAGCCGTTGAGAGGAAGTGGGCGTGGTCTCGGCTCGGTATAGTCCAGTATATGGAGTGTGGACTCGGCCGTTGAGCCGATCCCCTCAATTGCACCTGGTCAATATCATTACCGTATCTGTTACTGTTCGTAGTAAATAGTAAACATCATTGAGTGAGAAAGGACAGACAGCAAAAGATTGCCTCAGGGAAACAGAAGAGCGGTGGGTCTCGGCCCTCTTTCACTCTCTGCCAATGATTTTCACGGAGCACACGAGCAGTGTGGTGTACGGTGCTGTGATTGTACAATAGGCTGAGGCCCCCCTCAGTTGCCCTGGGGGCAAGCGAGATGGTGGAGTATGTCGGGCAGTGTTCGTGTGGTTCGGGCTTAGGGTAGAGCTTTGGCCTCACCTTCAGCTTAGGCTCGATGTTGTGCTTGAACTTCGATTTATGCCTTTACTTGAGCCTCGGCTTAGCTTTCAGATTAGGTATGAGCTTCGGCTCTACCTCTAGATTAGGTCAAAACTGGTATCCAGTTTGGCACAGGCTAAGGCTTAGGCTTGGGTTTAGTTCACCCTGCAGGTTAGGCTTAGGCTCCAGCTTAGGCTTGCCCTCCAGCCCAGGCTAGACTTAACCTTCGGCCACGTCTTCAGCTTAGGGCTTAGCCTTGGCCTTCAGCTTAGACTTCTGATTGGCCTTCAGATTAGGCTTGATCGGTCTATGCCCCGGATCAGCCCGCGTCCCAAGCTCGGCCTTCAGCTTGGACTTAAGCCTAGGGCCGAGCTTAGACTTGATCTTCGACTTGTGCTGTGGCTTAAGGCTCGGCCTAGCACTCGGCTTGAACTTCGGCACTTTACCCGCCTATGCAGCGTACCTTGCGCTGTTCAATGGGCGAAAACGTCTCGTCTGAAGACACAAAGAAAAATGGGCCCCAGAGTGAAGCCAAAGTATTGGGTGGTGCACGTTGAGCAGGTCATTGATCGAGGGGTCAACTGACGGCATGTTATCGCCCAACCCATCTCCCATCTAACCGAACTGCCGAGTTGAAATAATTAGCACCTGTGCCGTTGAGGTTGCTTTGTGCCATTTCTACCCACCAGCTGCCAGTGTAGTAGTTTGTAACTCCAGTCGTCAAGAAATCTTTCTATGAAGATGGCCCACAGATAGTCTTACAAGTACTGGTGGTCTGGAGAAAATGTTGATTCCCGGGCGTTGCCCCATTGATTTTTGACCATTTGGTTATTCATTGTCCAGAATGCTAAAACTAACCAGCCGAGATCGAAATTTGTGAGTTGTTTTTTGCCATTTTCGGATACTTTTTTCTTGCAGAACTTTATCATAACGTTGGTTCCCACTAGTGTAGACATCGAGGCATCATATCTGCCGTTATTACAGCAGTAACCCGTGGAAGGATGATTTTCGCCTGACCAAAATTTCACTTCATATGAGGATTGCATCTTATACAAATCGAAGAACCGAAGCCGAATGAGAACACTGAATAGATAGACACACAGATAGACACATAGACAATAGACATACTACAATTAGAATATCACTGATATAGGCTGGAAGCTTGACTGTTCACAAATTTATATCACTTTCAGATGATTTTATGGAAACTTCATTTTCTCAACTTCAAAAGTGCTTCTGATCGGCGCATTTCCAACCATTCCTTTTGTTTCAGAGCCACTTCGGCTAGATAGTCGGCATGTTCCTAAACGACATTCAAAGCCATTTTCCAAATCTTCTATTGATTCAAACAAGATCAATTGAAACCAATGAATGGAGGGGAACTGAAATGTTTGCTCGACCAAGGAGAGTATATGAACTATCCCTTTCAGAGTACATGAGGGAGCAATAAAAACATATCACGCCCTAGCCAAAAATCGGACATCAGAGGAGCAGAGTTGATCAGAACTCAGACCATCTCGTCTATGCTATCCACTTGCAATCCGAACCCTCTCCTATCTTCTTAAGTGATCGCAAAAAATGAATAGAATAAAGTTCTCACCTTGCCATAAGTCGGTGTGGAAAGTTTCTGAATTCTTTCCGTTAGATGGTTCACATCATTCGTCAACGATTCCATTTTGCCGGTGTTAAACAGAGCTTCAACGGGAGTCTCAGCAGCTTCGATAAGCTGAATGAATAGCGAAATATCCTTGTGTCTTTGTCAGAAAAAAAGATGCCCCTAATTGAAAAGAGCAAGGGAGAAGCAAATAAATGATATGATCTTGAGGCATACTGCGTGGCTGGCGCGAAGAATTCCATCAAACTCACGATGTCGTTCATTTTTCTCGAATCTATAAAAAATCGCAAGCCTATTCAGCCGAAAATTTTTGAACAAAGTCCTCACCTCTCGATAAATCGCTCGATTTCTGTTCGAACAACTGGCGTGTGATCGAAAAGGTGCTGTCCTACCAGTTGTGTGTCGCGCATAACTGTTGGAAGAGACATGCTGGTACGGATCTGCCAAAGCTCAACTATCATACATCAGTACGCACCAGTCTAGCCATCATCGAACCACTGGTTTCGAACTATCGGAAAACGAAAGAAGGGACAGGCAGTCTGGCGTTGGCCTTCAAAAGCATCAAGAAAAAATTTCAAAAAAGGGAACTGATGACGAAGACCCACTGCGTCAAAACTTCATAACAAATTTACGCAATTAAAGAGCAAAAATAAGCAAATTCATGGTAATCCCGCTCCCGGCGGGTGGAGATTATCAGCTGGCGAGCACATGCGTTCATGATGGAAGTAATACAGTCAGAATGCGAAATTTCGCAATCACAAATTGACGGCTGAAAAATAATGAAAGTAACAGCTGAAGTAGGTCAAACATTCCTCATTGTAAGATCTTCTCAGAATAAATTGCGAAGGAATCATCAGAACTGACGACTGCAGCAAAATTTTCCCACCTGCTTTTTCACAGAACTCTTTCCAGAACCTTTGTTTATAATGCTTCGCAACACGTTTAAAGACGACGTTAATAACTATAGAAGTCCGGATTGCGCCTTGTACTCAATTTCTGTCATTTTTGATGAAGCAATTGAAAGGTCACAGAGTTACTACAACGTCGGTTTTGAAGCCCAAACTGGCTAGAAAAATGATTTCAAAGTTCATCTCAACATTCACCAAAAATGATGCCCAGAATTACTAAAGTAGCGGAAGTCAGGTTTGCACCATGTACATATGATAAGCGCCGAAGCGATCGGAATGCTACAGAATAATAGCAGCGATGATTTCAAAGTCCAACTGACCAGAAAACATGATTCTGGGCTTATTTCAAAATATACTGATAAATGATACTCAGAACTATCGAAATAGCGAGAATCCTAGAAAACACATTTTAACCCATTGACAACCCGGCGAGCCACACCATATCGTGCTCGTGTAGTATTTATATTATTTATCAGGTGTTCTTATAACTTTTTTCAAGTTTTCAAGTATCAGGTGAGCTCACTACCTTCTAGAGAATCTTGAGACATAATGGCCCAGTAATCACCCACTTCCAACTACAGTTATAAGGGAAACTAAAAGTTAATGTAAGGCAATGTAAAATGCGCGCTCGCCAATGGGTTAAACGAAGAGAGGTAAAGTTCTTTGGAAATTTTATAGTTGGAGTGGGGTCAGTTACCGAAATACCAATAATTCCAAAGTTCGACTAAGTTCGACTTTTAGGTAGGGATTCATCGAATTTCGCAAGAAATACAGATGAAGCTCGACGCACTGAGTCCATTGGCAATGACCACATTGATTGATCGCGCCTGTGAACCGAGAAATTATCGATTTTTTGAAAAAAATCCGGAAAAATTTTTGCTCCAAATATCGCAAAAAATAGGTTCCTCAGATGCAGCTCGACGCGCTGAGTCCAATGGCACCGACCACATTGATTGATCGTGCCTGTGAACCGAGAAATTATCGATTT